>NW_023611021.1:0-121569 GCF_013339725.1 Rhipicephalus microplus
TTCAAACACTTTCAAAACCATCAAAGAACTCCTCCAAGCCAGTTGCAAAAAACAGTTCGCAGCATTCGGCTTGATGTCCACCACGGTCTTCTGGCACCACAGCTCCAACAGGCCTGTGACACTGTCTCCTCAGATACAGCGGCGCACGCCTCGCCAACAAAATTGAGCACATGTTGCCGTGATGGTTTCATCAAGTTTCCTTTTAGTGCTTGTGCTTCCCGACGCATGTACTGCTCCCACAAACGCCGCGAGGGGGAGACTCGAACGGCTATTCACACCATCTTGTGATCCACGTTGGCCATAATATATAAGCTGTAGCCGTTGTGCCATCGCAGCGAGTTCGCGGAAGACCAAGAGGAACTTGCAGTCTCCGAAAGTTCCTCGCGCGTCGTCTTCTGGCTCTGATTTGTAGCGTGGCGCATTGCAACGAAGTCTCCCAACTGCACGCTGTTGACAAGTTTGACAGCCTCTTGGAAGAATCCGGTTGCTGACGGCACGTCCTACACTTCTTTTACGCTCGAAGTACTGAAAGAGCGCATCGTACACTGGTGTGCCATTACAGAGCTTCCATCGAAGTTTGCCTTCTCGTAGTTTAGCTGCAGCAATTATCGAAATTCTTCTCCCATTTCCGTATCCGCTTTCAGATAGATATGTGGGTTTAACGTCCCAAAACCACCATATGATGATGAGAGACGCCGTAGTGGAGGGCTCTGGAAATTTCGACCACCTGGGGTTCTTTAACGTGCACCCCCGTATCCGCTTTCACTTGAGCTTGAAATGTCGAGAGGTCTGGTGCACATTATTTCCGTTTTCTCGAGCCATGGACCAACCTCGATTTCCCTTGCCACTGTGCAGGACTGCATAGGCATAGCTGACCTCTCATCGCAAACACAAAGCACAAATGGCCTGGAACAATCTGGCTGCAGTGCGAAGCAGGATTAGATTAGGTTAGATTAGGGGGGGGTGCTTACCGAGAACGGCGCAGATATTTGAAATTGCCAGTGAACTTGGGGTGGGCCGGGGGGAAGGGGGAGGCACTTGCTCGAACTTTTATGGCAGAGTAAGAGAATATTTTATAACAAACTTTCAAGTAAAACGAACTTATTTTCGGGCAAGATGCGACTTTGTTATATGAAGCGCAAGTGTATATGTTTACCCTTAAGTTGTAATAAATAATTTTTTTTTAATGTTGGCGCACGTGCTGAGTCCTCCTTTCTTGTCTGTGCTGATTACGCTAATCTGTGCGTAAGTGAGAGTCTGCAAGTAAAGCAGATTATGCCGGATTATGCGACATGAGCTGCTAGTCGTGTCATGCAAACTCATGAGAGGAGAAGCCTGCAGTGATCATGTTTTCTCATGCAGCCCACTTTCGTTCGATCCTAAAGAAGCTAGACTTGGATCGTCAAACAATCCATCAAGAAGTTGCTAAAATCTTCACAGTTTTTACCTTTGAGACAAATCACAACTATTTCTTCTTTCCACGACCAACACGAGATTCTTGAAGCAATTTTGAGTTCCAGGTGTGATAATGCAAGTACTGTGCACGTGCACCAAACGCAACTCGCACAAACAAGAACATCTTTTAGATGAGACAATTTTCAAAAGTAATTAGTTGCCTAAAAAATTGGTGCTTAGTTGAGATAGACAATCAAACACCATTTTGCAGGCAACACAGATAAACGAAACAAACTGAGCATTGTACACTGAAGCGTCATATAACAAAGTTGCATCTCACAAGAAAATAAGTTTGTATATTTGAAAATTGTTAAAGCCTATTGCCAACACTATATGTGTTGCAGACTATTTTTCATTTACTGCGTTACAAAGACATTTTATTATATCTGTGTTCGTTATAGAGGTTTGAGGGTATTGAATTCGTTACTGTCCCTAGCCATCATCCAATCTGTAGTATTCGCACCAAGTACTTCGATGCCATATTGCACTTGATGCTTTTCCAGCATTGGCTTGTAGATTTCTATATGGTGCAATATGGAAGGAACCACTAAAAAGCACCAGCACAAGGCATTGTTTTGGACACCAAAAGAAAGTACTCGAAGACATGAAGCACGACACGGAGTCAAAGATGGCTGTCGCAAAAGGCATGGAATCCTGAAGTGTACTCTCAAAAATTTTGAAGGATTGTGACAAGATTGAGAAGGCACACAACAGTGGCATTTAGCCCTTGATAAGTGAAGGCTGCTTCTAGCTGACCACAAGGGCCTTGCATTGAAAACGCAGTTTTCCAGTGGTTTAAAGCATGCCGAAGTTCCAACCAGTGACCGGCCTATTTGGAGGTGATGGCAAGGCACATTGCAATCCAGAGGGAAATTCAAAACTTAAATGTTCAGCAATGGGTGATCAGGTCATTTCAAGAAACACGACGGCCTTGTCTTCCAAACCACAGCAGCTGAAAGTGCTGCAGTGAATCAAAAAGGAATGACTGACGGCAGAAAAAGCTTCAGCACGTCCTCTCAAATTATGGGCCCAGCGACTCTTCAACAAGGACCAAATGGCACTTTTAATAATCTCTTTCCCAACAAGACTTCCAGCTTTAAAGTCAAGGAGTACACAGGATGAGAAACACAGCAAGGACTGTGTCACCGTTTTAATGGGAGCTTTTCGTGGGAGCAAAGCTTCCTTGAAACAAGAAAGCAGAGAGACCCAAGGCTTTCAAGGTGGAAATGACTGCTGGTATTACAAGAAGCAAGGCCTGGATGGTAGGCGATTTTTAAAGCCAGACTGAGAACGCATGGCTGAAAGGTAGGACGGTTGTGTTCGTCATGGACAATTGCCCAGAGCACAGTGAAGAGAGAGACCTGAATTCAGCTTGAATTCCTCCCTGGAAATGTAGCAACTGTACTCCAGCCAATGAATCAGGTATTATTTGAAATTTGAAGCGTTTTCTCATCTCGGAGTCCCCAAAAGGATGATGCCATGTGTGAAGATGGCGACCTGCTTTTTGCTGCCGATATCTTAGCGCCCTTGTGGAATGAAGTTGCATCTATGACAAAAGATTAGGCTCGTGTGAATAGTAATGTTAGGTGCAAAAAGAATTCAAAGCAAATAACGAGTCTGTTTAATAATTTCAAATCTAATTTGAGTAGTATATACATATAAAAAAAGGAAATATTTGTAACGACCTAACTAATCTACACAATCTCTTTCAAAAATGAAACGAGGCCTGAGCAAATGCCATTCCTTTTGGTTCAAAGAAAGTGGAAACAACTTTGAATAGTAATAGGCCTTGTCCTTCATTAGAATGCTACAGATAACCTGTATAAAATTGACAGGGGCGCAACAGCTACAATACAATTTGAAGCAATTTTCGGAGCAGCAAAATGTACTTTTAAAGCACTAAATTCCAAATTCGAAGCAGGTTACAGGAGAAAAAAATGCGCTTTTTTTTTCATGAAACAGCAGATTTGGAGAAGTATGAAAAATCAGGCTTATATTTAGAAAAAAAAATGTATAAACCATTCAACATCACCTAAATCATGCATTGTGAACAGCACTGCCATTTCAATGAAAGCAGTATTTTGAACCACCCCACCGAGCAAACAATGGTAGTCTATATTAGCATTTGCTGCGCCTGTCAAATAATTTGACATACTCTGCGAATTCAAATATAAATCTGAAATTTGGGAGATTTGTAAAACCAAGGAGTAGGGGTGGCGAAAAAAAAAAAAACTGCCGAACAATTTGTTTTTTTTTTTATGGAAGCGTAAATGCCATACACTGGTTCAAATGATTGCCAGTAGATTATTTAGACGTCAGTATGAGCAAAATGTGCAGTGTCCCACTAGCGCTAACAGCCCTTCTAAATGTCAATACGCTCTTCTGCAGGGCATCGGTGTACTGCGGCAAAGGTGGCTCAAGCAGCATTAGAACCAAGGCCAAATAATTTTCTAACCGCTACGCCCACCCCACTCCCCCCCCCCCCCCTTTTTTTCACCGCGGGTTTAGATGCCACCACAGCTCCCTTGCAAAGAGCGTTCGACCAGGTAAAGTAACAACAGCGCGCCCGTGGGCCGACAACGGCATCAGACTGTGGCACGGAAGACAACTACAAGACAAAAATAAATGTTATGTACCACTGCTAAGGCAATACCACTCGCAACGCAGGCATTCGCAGCAAGTCGAGCTCATTCGCGTGAAGAAAACACAGCATATGCTTCCAGCTTTAGTTCTTAACAAGCCATAGCAGTGTTTTCAGGCTAAGAAATTTACATTTCCCACCATTGGCGGCAGCAACGTTTTTGTCTTGAAGCCCAGCGGACCGATGGGCGCATGTGGGGTGGGTGCCTAGAGCATTTTAAGCATTTTAAGTATACACTAGGCACTCTAGTTCGGGTCTGCGCGCTTTGACTAATGGCGCAAGCTAAAGGTGGTCGACGTGGCATGCATTTCTCAATAAAACTAGTCCACCTGAAAAACATATTGACGCTGGCTGGGCGTTACAGCTCGGTGTGGCACGATTTCAGCAAATTCCACGGATTTGGTGCAGCTACCGTAGGCGCTGCAATCTGGAATAGTATCAAATTGGCACAATTGGTGCAGCTGTTGCACCCCTGAATTTACTATACTCATAGCAAATAAGGCGGTATAAGAAGCTTTTATCCTAAAGAAAAATCATGCATCAATGTGAGGGTAGTATGTTCTTTTAGCCTTGAAGTGGGGCTTTGTGGCAGTGTGGATCTCCCTTGAATACCGCAAAATTCCAAGCAAGCATCCCCACTCAAGCAAGACTCCCCCCCCCCCCCCCCAACTTCTAAAGCAATTTCAAATATCCGCGTCATTCCGGGAAAGCGCCCTCCAACCTCAATCCAATCCAATTCTGCTTTGCCCTGCAGCCCGATTACTCCGCGTCATTTGTCGCTTTTTGTTTGCAGTGAGAGGTCAGTTATGCCTACGCAGCCTTACAAAGTGGCAAATGAAATTGAGATTATTCGATGGCATCAAGAAAACACAAGTGCTTGATTGATATGTGGGGTTTAACATCCCAAAACCACCATAATAATGATTATGAGAGACCCCATAGTGAAGGGCTCTAGAAGTTTCGACCACCTGGGGTTCTTTTAACGTGCACCTAAATCTGAGCACACGGGCCTACAGCATTTTTGCCATTGTCAAAAATGCAGCCTCCGCAGCCGGGATACGATGCCGCAACCTGCGAACAGCAGCTAAGTCACTATACCATCGCAGCGGGGCACGAGAAAACGGAAAGAATGTGCACTTGACGTCTCGACATTTCAAGCTTGACAGGAAGCGGATACAAGAATGGAGAAGAATTTCAATAATCTGCTGCAGCTAAACTATGGGAAGGCAAAACTTTGATGGAAACTCAGTGATGGCGCACCAGTGTTCAGCATAGACGATGCACTCTTCAGGTACCTTGAGCGTGAAAGAAGTGCAGGACGTGCCGTCAGTAGCAGGATTCTTTCCGAAAAGGCATCAAAATTGCCAACAGCATGCAGTTGGGAAAGTGCGTAGCCTAGAGCCATTACATAAATCACTGGAAACAGCGATTCAGCGTTTAAATGCGCCGCGCTACGAACGAGAGTCTGAAGACGCCCGAGGAATTTCGGGAGCAGCAAGTGCCTTTCGGTCTTGCCCGAACTCATTGCGACGGCACCACAGTTACACCTTACATAGAATGGCCTACATGGATCTGACGATGGTGCGAAGAGACAATCCCGACAACAGGACAAACAACATGGTCTGCGAAAGCATCATACAGATTGTAAACACTGGGTGTGCCCGGCGAGGCTTCACTATTTGCCTAGCTGCTTGCACCACTGGCCACAAGCCCGGCCTTCATTATCTTCAAGGAGCAAAGCAGAGAAATTCTAGCCAGGACCTTTGTGAGCCTTCGCATACAAGGTGAGAATAATGTCATTTTTTATGGGGTTGAGGGGTTATATTGTCACCTAGTTTGTTTTATCACAACGCTGACTTTTTTTCATCGTAGAAAACGTACGTCTCACCGGCATGAAAATGGCTGAATAGCATCGGAGAAAGTGCAAGAATGGCTGTCGAGAATCTGGCGCCTGAACGTCAATGCCATGCGACGCTTACTAGTGTTGGACCAGGCCTCCATTCATAAGACACAAGCCACCAAATGCCTTCGAGGAATATGACACCTACATGCTTTACGTGCCTGCGGGGTGCACGAGCATCCTGTAGCCTGCCGACGTCTTTCGGAATAAGCCGTTCAAGTCCACCTTGCGGCATTTGAGGGAGCAGTACATGCGTGAGGAAGTGCAAACACTGAAAAGAAACTTGAAGAAGCCACCGCAGCGACATGTTCTCAATTTGGTTGCCGAGGCATGGACCGCTGTACCCGAGCAGGCACGGCCTTCAAGGAATGCGGCATTAGTAACGCGCTCGACAGCTCGGAGAACGGCCAACACAGCAGACTGGCTGATGTTGGAGCTGTGGTGCCAGAAGACCGCGGCAAACATCAAGCGGAATGCTGCGAGCTGTTTTTTTGCCACCGACTCGGAGGAGTCCTTCGATGGTTTTGAAAGCGATTAAAGCTTTAACAAAACGCGAGCCTAAATGAAGTTCACAGCAATAGAACGTTAATCTATGTGCACTGCATTTTTTTTGGGCACAAAAGTCTTGCCGTCATCTTGAATTTTGGTGTCGTTCTGAGACAGAGCCTCGCCCCTCACTTCGTTGGCAATTTCGACTTCGTTGGACGAAGTGTGAATTTCACGGAAGGTGTCTTCACGGCTTGGAACCGCTCCACAGCAGTGAAACCACCTTTAGAGGAGGTTACAGGCGGATTGATGTACACCCTTTGTTCATTTGAACAAAATTTCTGATAACTTTAATTTGAATGCTACAATATTCGCACAATGCCATAAAAGAAGCTCGGCCATGTAGGCTGCTATGAGAAAATGACAACGAACTCAGAGGAGTTTGGCACCAACAGATGAGGTGCACTTGGTGTTTGGTTGGTGGCTCAGAGAGGTGCCAATGGCAACGTGATGATAGATGGTTACGAAGCTGGTGAAGACGTTACATGCCATAAGGATACTTTCTTAGACATACTAAGGAAGTTGAAAATGGCACCCAGTGATGATGGCGAAGAGAAGATCAATAATGACGACCACCAGAGCACCCCGCCAACTACAGCAGCAAGTTGGGCAGAAAGTACCTAGCGGTACTTAATATCTGGGGCTCTACGTACCAAAACCACGATACAATCATGAGAGATGCCGTAATGAAGGGCTATGAAAATTTCAGCCACCTGGTGTTCTTTAACGTGCACCGACATTGCACAGCACACGGGCCTTAACCATTGCAGCTCGACCGAATGCGACCACTGCAACCAGGATCGGACCAGCGACTTTCGGGTCAGCAGCAGAGCACTGTAGCAGTACTTCCAGAGACAAGTGCTGCTTGAAACGTGTGCAGTCTGAACAACATTAATGTGCACTGGGCAAAACAGTGCCGTACCAAGCACCTTCCGCGTGTCTTTCTGGGTCGTGATAATTATATGAAACTGCAAATAAAGGATAGATTTCACTGTCCCACTCGAGGTTTCTTGAAAAGCAGTGCACTGTCAACAGTGATTGTTGCAGATACTAAGTAAATTAATGCAATTCTCAATTAAGCGATTGTCTCTAACACGGTTTCGTACTTCAATTCGCACCCCCATTTATCTCTCAATATATGAAGCCCCTGCTAACCCTTTTTAGGTTCATCTATACTTTTCACGTTATAACCAAAAATATGCCTGCAGTATACCTGAATAACGTGCCGAGAAATAGTATTGGGTAATTTTCACCAATTTACGAGAAAAAAGTGGGACTACATGTCCCATCCACCCATGACGCGCCTTCAAGAAAAGCATGAGAACTACACCTGTCCCACTGTCTCGTGCCTAGCACCAAGCTGTAATCCTTTTGTCAAATTTCCCACACGATAAATTCTACAACAAAAGGTAGAGGGACACTTCAGGAACTGTTAAAAAAAATTCTGGTGCCAACTCATTCTAGCTGTGGTGCACAATGTGGGCCTGCGCCTGTTGTGCTGTACCAGTGCTTCTCTCTGACCTCTCCACTCAGGCCAACTATTTGAATTCCCTTTTCTGTTCGTTCTGTTCATCTAGATGAGGACGAGCACGTAACTTATGCCTGTATTACCACCGCTATACAAAAATCTGGTGATGAATCAAGGCACAACGTGTTATCATCGAATTTACTGAATCCTGTAAATGCATTCATGAACTCCATCTAGGCCTCACGTACAAGCTTTTTCCTTAGATTTGGTGTATTCATATTCTGTTTTGGTTCCTGACTGTGTAAAACATCAATCTCGACATTGTCTTTTTCAGTCCTCTGGAACGTTGCCCCCGTCAAAGTTTTCAGTCTCATTGCATCTGGTACCGTAGTGGTAAAAATAAAATAACAAAGTAATTTCAAGCCTCTGCTCTATGGCATTGTCTTGTGATGCAGTAACTTACAAAGACTGAAGGCTGGGTGTGTTAGTAATCCATAACTACGAAAACTGTGCAAGAAAAGAGACAAGAACACAGAAGACACACGCACAAGCACAGAAAGCGCATGCACTGCGCTTGTGCGTGTGGTTTCTGCTTTGTCTTTTTTTTCGTACAGTTTTGGTAGTTAGTGATGCAGCAATGTCCATCAAATCTAAAGGGACACTGAAGCACTTTAAAAATCTAGGTACTGGTGTCATGTTATGTAATTTCGTGTGGGGAAATTTTAAAATCAGTCATTAATTTGCATAAACTAATGCAAATGAATTTATTTTGCCCAAAACAAGCAACAGGCGTCGCGGCCGCCATCATGAGTCTTGCCGCCGCCTATGGTTGGTTAATGCTCTTTGACGTCACGTGCGGGATGGTGAGGACAACTGAGTGCGCTCCCCGGCAGGCCGGGTTTAGCTGTTGAAAACAGGTAATTGCAGTTAGTAAGCGAACTGTGGAAGTCGTAATGGGTCCGCTGTACATGTTCGAGTCGGTCAACACTGTAGGAGAGACGGCCGAACACGATGTCAGCGCCGATGATGCGGCACAAGACAGGGAGTCCCAACCAGCCACCTTCACCAGCATCCGAAACAGACAAGCACGTACAGGATGCATGTCAGTGCTTAAGTTCACTGTAGTAAAATGATACAAATGATACGTTCAACCATAGATATTATATAGGATCAGGAACAGCAGCATCGGCACTCGCTTTTAGCCACGTATTAGCAGGGACCGCACTATGCGCGGGCATTGTGCGGGAACATCAGGTGTTCGTGAATTTCACTGCTCAGAGTGGAGCGTTGTTGATGCAGTTCGTATCACCCTTCGCAGCGAGCAAGAAGCATGCAATGAGTCAGTATGCTACGACGAGAAAAAAATTTTCTCAAATCCGCACGAGTGCCGCACTCTGCCGCAGTGGTGACATGTACTCGGAACTGCCCTGCAAGCTTGCACATGAATAGCTTGGCTCATATACTGCAGTTGTTTTCTTTACAATACCTTCGCGTCTTCTAAATTCTGGCCAGTGTTGCATTGAAATGCAAGCGGTACATTAGCTGCATTAGAAGCATGCGACTGTCGAGCAGAGTGCCAGATTTCGATGCTGACATCTGTGTACACGTCTTTCCGCCACAGGTGGTCGTGTAGGCACTGCACGGGGAAAGAGAACGATACATAAAAAACAAGACGTGCCTGCAGATTTGTGCTGGTATATCATTTTTCAGTCCTACATTTCTTTTTTTTTTTTCTGTGCAGTGTGATAAAAATACCATCACCTTCATTTCAATACATATGTACAATATCTGCATAAATGATGAGCCCCATTCTGCACTGCTAAGATGCCCCATTTAGCACAGTGCAGATTGTAAGCAGAGCAATGTTGTACAGGCCTAACTTCTGAACAAGAAAGCTAGGGGCACGAACCCTTCAGGTGCCAGCAGGACATTCGCTTACAATATGCGCATTCGGAAGAATTCACTGTTATCAAATCTGTCACACACGCAATGATCCAAATCGAGAAAGCCTCTATTTAGATCAGGCGCTGCTATGCAGACAGCTTGGACTAGAATTTGCTTCATGAGGTGGCATTCGGCAATGGTCAAATGCTACAGTAGCAATTAAACACATCAATAATTCAGGATATGGATAAAAGTATTACTCAAACCAGAATCAAAATAAAGCGCCCGTGTTACACGGTCACTTTTGTTGGCGATCAAGACTGGCTCCGATAAACATTTTTTGAAGCGCTATCGTGAGCTGCAGCTGCAACAGGGAGATCACGGACTACTGAGTCTCAGATCAAGCAAAACTACTATGAACAGTGTCCACGTAACAGCTCACGATCCACGCGTTCCATAGATTTGTAGTGAGCTTCGCAGAAGCGAGGCAACACATTGAGCTAATCAAGGCTGCAGTAGTGCGAGCTCACTAACTATGCGCTGCTGTGGCGCGTGAATAATCTTAAGGCCTTGCCTCTTTTTTTTTTTTTTTCCACGAATGCAACTCGTGGTGGCAGCGAGGGCCCCTCAGGTGCAAAAGCACTGACAGAAACGCATCGCTGTTCAGTCGCACACAATTAATCGTCAATTCCAAAAACTTTCTCGCAAATTTGAAGTCCTTTCTTTTAATACAGCGACGCCTTTTGCAGCCATCTTCCGATCCCTAAAAACTTGTGAAAGCAATCGGATCGCAACCAAAAGTGCTGCGGTAGCCATAAGTCGCGCAGTAACTCGGCATCGCGAGTCCATCTTGACCCTGCACAAATACAACTGGCGAATGCCAGATGGCAAGAATCTCCAATCAAAGAAGACAACGGCACAATGCCAAGCAATCACTACAAACTGTCAGAACTGATGCTTCGCTACACAGCAGATCACAGCAGAAACAAGGCACAATCACAAAGTAAACAAGCTGAGCTGACTGAGCCTCACAGGCGGCCCTGCGGCTCGATCCTTACAATGACGTCACCTCCCCACGTGTATTTCCCCGTTACGTCCCCAGATTCGCATGCGCAAGAAGCGGGTTCCCTCGGTTTGCTCGCTTCTAACGCCATTGTTTAATTTTTTTTAAATGCAAAAAACGTAGGATGAGGTCGCAAATACCGAAAATGAGGTCGCAAATACCGAACTTGCAACAAATTTGCAAATGCAAAACCTCTTCAGTGTCCCTGAAAAGAAGAAAATTCATGCGAGCCTGTTATGTATTATGCTTAGCAAGCAACTGCTTCATTTTTTGCATGAGTATGCTTCGACACGATTATTGGCCGATTTACAGCTCCAGTCACGAAACAAAATCCAGTTTGACACTAGAACTGTTACTCTAGAAATTAAGGATAAGGAAAACGTACCCTACATTTAGAACTTGTTTTCACGCCACATAATTGAAGCACACATCAAAACTAATTTTAACTCAGTGTATCGCCGATACCACGCATCGCAAATGTCACATTATTTCTCCTTGATTCCTGCACACCTATGGCAGCAGAAAATCATAGCGCTGGTGGTGACACACAGCAGCATGTGTCCGGTGTATACCTATGTGTTCTTTTCAAGCACCCTTCTTTCTGCTACAGCGACATGCTAAAATCAGGCTGCTTGACGTTATTCATGCGATACTTAGGTTTGTTGCTATCACACTCGTTCCTGTGCCATAGCGACGAAACTGCTTTTTTTTTTTTCGGAATGCCACCTATATTAGCTGTCAACCTGTATCTGAAACCAAAAAAAGCTTGAACAAAGCTAGTAAATGTATCAAGCTAATGGAGCTCTACTTTCGCACCAGCAACTAAGTGCACACAACATGTAATTTACCAGCTTCAGAGGTACTTTATATATGTGCACTTGCAGTACATTGACACCATAAAAATAAAAGCGACAATAGAAATATTACCTCTGGAAAATTGTTCAGAGACTACGATGAGTGCTGCAGCTACGATGACTACGATGAGTGCTGCGCAAAGGCTTCAGTACAGAATATGCTCTCATGGCACAGAAAGAGTACATTTATCAGCAATTCGAACAGGGAAACGTTGTGTTGGGGTTGTTCGTAGATTTTACGAAAGCTTTTGACCACATTAACCACAAATTACTTATAGAAAAACTGGAACGGTACGGTATTCGGGGAACGGCGGGATCATTAATACAGTCTTATTTGCAACACCGTAATCAGATTGTTAGCCTGGGTGGTTGCAATTCCGATTCTTTGTCAATCGTTGCAGGAGTTCCACAGGGAAGCATTTTGGGACCTTTCCTCTTCAATATTTACAATAATGATATCGTGAACATCTCCTCTGACGTAAAATTTATAATATGCAGATGATACGAATATATTTTTAACAGGAAAATCAGTGAACGAATTAATAACATGCAAATCTACTGCTCATTAGATTAGAAAAATGGACAAGAGAAAACGGTCTAAAAATAAATGTAGCAAAGACTAAGGCTATGGTATTTCATGCTAAAAATAAGCGGAAATTGTAAAACAAACGATCTTTTTAAATTCCACCCCTGTCGAGATAGTTCCTTCTCTTAAAATATTAGGAGTAATATTTCAAGAAACATTATCATGGGATCACCACATACACTTCTTAGCTACGAAGGTCTCTCAGGTAGTCGGTCTTGTGTACCGAAACAAGCACTTGCTTCATCGGAATATTTTGTTGTTAATTTACAATACCTTATTTTTATCAAGAATCAATTACTGCCATCTAGTTTGGGCTCTAACTTCTAAAGAAAACATAAACAAACTTCATATGTTGCAAAAAAGGTTTGTACGGGCGGTAGAGAACGTGCCACGTACTTATCATACTCGTTCCTTATTTGAAAAATACAACCTAATGCCAGTAATAAAAATGTATGATTTTCTTCTGTCCAAGAAATATAAGCAAGACATAAAAAACTCTAATCCGTTTCTAAAGCAGTTGGCAGATTTAATACTTAACCAGCCTAAGTATAATACCCGGAAAATGAAGTGTGGACTGTTCGAACCTTTAGAACCACATACGGTCTTCAATCGTCGGAAATAAACTTCCAAGGTTACTAAATGAACTTAGGGATAACGAAATTGACTTAGAAAAAATCACCTTTAAACAACTGCGGAATCATTTCCTCCAGATGTCATGATCACTCGTTTCTGTTACTTGTAATTTCTAAAGAATGTATTTTGTATTTTGTTTTTGTTGACGTGTATTTTGTATACTGCTTTGTGTTTTTTTTACGATATGTTTTTTGGTGGCTTCTTTGTTTTTTCTGTTTTAGGAAACGAGTATGCATTTGTGGTGTTGCCAAAGCAATAAATTAGGCATATTTCTTTTATGACTTTTTTTTCTGTGTTTTGCAAGGCAAATGCGCCTTTATTTCACATTGCGAAATTATTTGTTTATAGCATTATATTACCAATATGTTACACCTGTACAGTGTTGATTGCTCATTTTTGTCGTATACATGTTTGTATGCTTCGCTCGGATGTATTACGCAAATGCTTCCTTTTTTTTAAGGCAAATACGCCAACATTTTTTGCATCTTTTGAAATAGATTTTTTGTCGTTGTTGTTTAAGCATTAGACGTTTCGTTTTATCCCACATGTACAGTGATGATTCTTTCTTGTCATAGACCTGTTTATTTTACGCGTATGATCCCGAATGTTTTTATGAAAGTGTTACCGCTGCTGCGATTGTTCGGGGGGGGGGGGGGGGGGGGCTTGCGGCCTTGTCAAGCTGGCATCACGCCAGCTTTTTCTGCAGGTCTCCTGCATCATGTATCGTTGATGCGAAATAAAGTCATTATATTATTATATTATCATTAGCTCAGCCATTCAAACTGGACACACCGGCACACTCTGTAAGGATCTTATATTGAGTGATGAAGCCAAGATAAGAACTGCATCACCCACAGAACCACGCTGCTGTACCAGATTCCGCTGACAACTGTTGAGAAATCACAAAGGCCATGCCCGCCCTTGCAGAAAAACTAGCATGTACATGGGTTTTGGCCATGCTTATAGCAATTAAAGCCGTGGTTATTGCAAATTGAGATGAGTCATGTTCCTTTTTTTTTTTCACGAAATATGGGTAGACCTCAATTGGAATACTCAAAATTAGAATAGAGCAGAATATGTCGAGTGAATACATCACGCTTGACGTAGTTTTCTTGGCCTATTCAGTTTCCCTTCAACGAGCCACAATCTCAACACAGCCAAGCATGTACAGTGCTCATAATTCAAACAAGACATTTTGTTCACTGCTGGTATGCTCAACTGCTCAAGATAACCCCTCATGTTGCGTTGAATTCGGTCTCTAGAGTATTGTCGGCTCTGACCTACAAGCATCGAGGAGAAATCACGCCGATGTGTCCCTGGCTGAAGATAGAGACAAAAGTATGTGCACTACTCATACAAAAAAAGAAAAAAACACTCACTCGCATGCTCTTCAAGCCACCGCAGGACGCCCTCGGCCTGGGGCATGTGGTGGGGCATGCAGAAGAAGGGCGGCAGAACCGGATCGTCCTGGGGAGTCTGAGATAGGCCATTAGGTCTTGGACAACAGCCCAGTAGTTGGTTGTGCCCAACTCGAAACCGGTGATAGGTATCCCGTGAGTGTCTTCACCTAAGAACAATGGAAGAAAACAGAACAAATAAAGGGTTCTAAAGTAGACCTGTCGCCGGTAACAAAATTGCCAACAGCGGTGCGCCGGTAACAAAATTGTTAACAGCGGCGCGCCGGTGTTTTCGCCTTCGGCAGCGGCACATCAATGGCGCAGAGTTCATCAGTTCGACGCCGGCATGGCACGAGGGGGGGGGGGGGAGGGGGGATATTAAGGTTCAAGAATTGGTGGGCATAAAAATTTGTCCCTAGAATTTTGAAAAAAAAAAAAAAAAAAAAAAGAAGATGTTTTCTGAAAAGGCGAAGCAGTTATCGTGGGAGCAGAATGTCTTAATTATTCTAATTCATTTTTTTACAAAGGCAAGACTGATATCCCAGTTTTCCAGACATAGTAGGTGTAAATACAAATGCTCAGCACCTTGAAAAAATGCAATTTACCAAAACACACGTTTACGCAATTCTTTTTTCCAATTTCTCTGCACAGAGTCTATGCAGATACCCATCAAGCTCCTTTTAAAAGTGGATGTGCTACAGAGAAGCCAAAAAAAAAAAACAAATATGAAACGAAAACAATTTTGAATTGATCAAACAGGCACAATATTTAGAGGATCAAATCACCGTATATGGTGTGAAGGAAATGCAACGAACGATATGGGTGCTAGTCTCTTGAGCCCGTGTAAACTATCTTATTTATGCAGGAGGATGACACTATCGCAAGTGCAACATTGTTCGAAAGGGGCTGCAGCGATAAAACATGCGCATGTGAAGTAGGCAAGAAACACTGGTCATAGCACCGAAGTATAAGCACTATTGCTTGTTTTTAAACAGATTCTAGCATAGTTATGTTATGTTGCGGTGAGACCACCAAAAACCAGCGCACACTCGATTTGATTGATAGTCAACGTGTGGCGCTAACCACTACCCCACAATGCGTGCATAGCCTAGAGTGCTAACGGCATACACTGTTCGGCAGTCCTCATACCTTCAAAGCTTTAGCACATTTTTTTTATCTGTGGCGAGATGGCACTACGGCTCGCATTGGGCGCGCCCTAAAGGTCGGCGCCTCCACGAAGCACTGCCAACACGAAGCCTGGTCTCTCCTGGGCGCCCGCTTATGAGACTTGTTCCTGTGTATACTTGTGCGCTCTTTTCGTGCGTCTTTTCGTTTTAACAGTGCACTTAAGTGCCAAGCTGTGATAGTTGTTAGTCCGCAATCGCCCTGTGAGCGCTAATTTTGTGCGTGATTTCTGCTTGAGGAGTGCACTGCAAGTTTCGAGCTGCTTTCCATTCTTAACATGACTGCAATTTATTGCTGTTGCTGAAACAATGCACAATAAACACCCAACTACCTCTGTAAAGACACGTTTCACTTTCGTGTTATACCGATTCCTATGTAGGGGTATCAGCCATGTTTTTTTGTAAGAATTCCGACCTCCTCCTCAATGCAACATTTCTTTTTCTGTTTTTCATCCTCCTGCTCCTGTCTTTTCTGGTTGTCCAGAAATGCACAGTGCTGGTTCAGTGCATAAACTATTGATGTTCTCAATTCTTTTGTGATGGACACATGACATATGCCAGCTGCTACATTTACTATCCCACAAATAATGTGCTAAGAAATATGCAACAATATTTTTAAAAAGAAGAAAAATTCAAAGATTTTCTAGGGTTTGCAAAAATTCCAGCACTTTCAAGGCCTTGGATAGGAACCTTTCGAATTCAAGGGTCTTCAAGGATTTCAAGGACCCACATGAACCCTGCCAGTGTTTTAGCCCCATCCACCCTGAGGGACACTAAAGCCCATCAAGCACAGCCTACCAGTATTCGTAATTGCATCCAATTTACGTGACATTATTCCAAGAGACATGATATTCTATTGCAAGAGAAATAATGCCACAATACATAGACTGTCATATTTTTCCTTAATTCATCTTGATGAAACTCGACTAAAGATATCCAATTATGAGATAGTCATCGACGATCTGTTAATGCATGAGTAGAATGAAATTTCAGGCTGGAAATGTTCAGCAGTTTCATTTTCAGTAGCATTCATTTAGAGCAAACAAAACATTTCAGATATGGCTCACAAAAAGCAGCATGTTGAATGACTAGTCAAACATCGTAGTGTCCTCGGCAAAGTGATGATATCGAGCAATATGCACCAAATAAGCTAACTGAACAAGCACTCACTGATTATGCAGGCGGTTCAATTCATCCAAAGCTCGTGGTATCTTCTTAGCCACTAGTCAGCACAACTATACTGGGAGACAACTTTTCTAGGCACTGCTGTGGAGCCTACAGAACTCTAACGCATTCCCGCTAGCACGTTAAGAAATGTAGCACAATTTTAGTTTTTAAATTATCTTGCTCAAATAAGCACTGCTCTATTATGAGACAAACGGTTCGGGGAACAGGACGCAAAGCAAATTATTTATTTTACAGAAAGTTGTTCATTGTTTATTTAATTTTTTGCATTTCTAAAAACCACATTTGCTGCATGCCTACCCTCTGCAGTAAACAGGGTACCTCTGATGTCAGTTGGTCCGCGAGCACCCCCAAGCTCGACATCCGATCCTCAAAGAACAATATACTCGAAATGTGACATTGAAGTTTATAGTAAGCAAGCTCAACTTGAATGCTCCGCGGCGTGTTCTAAAACAGCTAGGCTAATGAATCCACCACGTAGCTTTGCGTTCTTTTGCAGAGATGTTACCAATGCAAGTCAATATACTGTCCATGCATACCTAGGTATTCTATTGGCAACAGCGTCCAGCGCTTCAGCCAAACCAGTGCACATGTAATGGAGCTCTCGAGTAAAGTTTGCGGACTGTAAACCGAACAATAGAAATGTCTCTTTACCATTCACGTTTTTTTCTAAGTGCATTAAAATCAAAATTGGAATTGAAGTCCGTCCACTGCCAGCTACTGTACTACTATCAGAGTAACCTGAATGTGTAGAAGCCCTGCCTTCGTAGCCTTCACTGCACTGCCACAATTAGCTATCTGAAATAGCAAAAGCAGGTATGTATAGACATGTACTATCGGCATCAAATGAAACACAAACAGCGAAGAGCGTGGCCCAAACATTAGCAACTGTATAGCGCGCTTTGTCCAGTCATTACCACTGCCCCATGCACACATCCGGTTTGGCAGCACAGTGCAATGTCTCTGCAATGCAATAATTTTGCTTGCACTTTAGTTCCGATATGATGCCGATAGGGGCCGATATCGGCCGACGTGGGCACACCAAAAACTTTTGCTCGTTTCAACTTTAAGTTTCTTCTTTCCATTGCCTCCGTATCGAACAACAGAACTAGAATAGAGGTGAAAATATCAGACTCTGGAGGAATCGCACAGTGCTGCCAGACTGGATGTGTGGAGCGTACCAGTAGTCTAGGGGTGATTACTGGAGGGTGCACACTACATCTTCTGTAACGCTTGCGGCACACGCTCGGCTGTTCATGTTTCATTCGACACTAGCTGTACAAAACTCCTGAAAGAGTTAATGGAAAAAGCAGAACATTACTAGTTTAAGAGTTACGAAGAAGACGGTCATTACTTGTGAGGTTACCTGCTGCATCATTTCCGAAATGCCTCATCCTTTTTGCCAGTTTTCACGCCCATGAAACATTTATGAATAAGGCAGAAGCATTAGTGCATCATTTCAGACTACTAACATGTTATTTCAGAAGAATTCTTTCATTGTCAACTCAAACATCACAAGGATGATGGGGCACTTACTGTGGTCTTTCGCAGCACTGGCAAAACCAAGTGGTATGCGACCTGAGAATGAGTTACAGGCAATTAATATTCAAAATAGTAATCAACTGTCTCGTGGAAATGAAAAAAAAGCAAACTTCATACCTGGGTTAATGAACTTATGATATGCACGGATGAATCCTTGTTCGATTGAATATTCAATGAGTCCGATTTCCAAAGGATAATATACTCCATTCGCCTCGCAAAGGATGTTTGTGGCCAGGATGTAAAACGGAAATTTCTTTATTTCTAGAAGGCAAAAAAAAAAGGAGCAAGTCACTGAGGGGTTAAGTTGTCCAAATTATAGTCTAGCAAAAAAGGACAGAAAATATCAGTAACAGTGACAAAGCTGCTACTATAAGGTGCACTGACGGAACAAGATATGTCGCAAGACGATGCATACCATCGACGGTTCCGATATCATCCACATATCTTTGGATACTGGCGACCATCTCTTTTCTTTGGTTTATCTCTTCACTTTGTTCCCTTAATACGCTCTGAAAACAATACACCTGCTTAATTAAATCAGAATGCAAACATCACCTGCACAAGCAAAACAAGGTTTGTCAATAGCCCCTTATGGCAATTAAAAAAAGCGAATCGTACTCTGCTAGTGTGGCACGATGTCAATTGTGGGACCATACGCAGCCCGCCAGTTAAGATGCTGTGAACAGAGTAGGCAACATGACTGCACGTAATCGTAATGCAGGTTCAGCCTTCGCTTATCTTTTCCTGAAAGAAGGCGACCAAAGCGGCCGGATGACACCCTTGGGAAGGCTGGATTGACACTGTGCGTGCACACTAAAATCGCTAGACCAAGGAAAAAGAACAAATTTGGTGCAGTAAAGAAACAACCAGAAACACTTAGCTCACGAAAAAAGGTTCTCCCTGACAACTACACAACTCTTGCATTGAAAACATATCTCGTTCAGCTGATTCACATAAAAAACAGCGCCAATAACGAGGGACAAGAAAAGAAGGAGACAGACAGCGGCACTGACTTACAATATTTATTTGCTAGAACCGCACAATATATACTTGGGCAGTATCTGACAAAAACAGAAAAATAGAAAACAGGATTTACCTAACAACCACGTAATCATCGTCATAACGCACCATGAACAACACGTGTGCTAACATTCTGAAGAAAATATGTTTTTTTTTTGTGATAGCGCAATCGAAAGCCTGCCGACACATGCACTGTCCAGCCTTTCTATTTCTGCAGCCGCATAAATTTTAAGTATCATCTGGTCCCGATGATGCCTAATGACGACGGTACAATGTTTAAAATCGGGGACACAACCGCAGTCTTCGCAATGAATGCCGTGGTGGCCTGAACTGTAGAGGAGACGTCGTGAGCGTGCTCTTTCAGCCGCTCATTTAAGCACCCGCCTGTTTGGCCGATGAACCACTTGCCGCAGGACAGGGGTAGAGAGTACACCACCCCTTCGATGCATGGAACGTACTTTTTCTGATGCTTGATTTTGCAGCCTCGCTCTCCCCTGGAACCAGGATTCACGACCCTGCAGAACTTAGCCAGCTTTTCTGGGGCAGAAAAAAACAGGTCTACGTCGCACCTGCTGGCCACTTTTTTGAGGTTGTGGGCGACGCCGTGGATATAGGGAATAACGAAGAAGTTTCGTTTCCCCGTCCCTTATCCTTTGTATGGGTTAAAGCATTATTCTCTGGGCTCATTCTGATTTCTCAGAGTAGACACTCAGCAACGGTGGTCAAAATGTACATTGGGAAACCAGCTTCGGGAATGAGCCCAGAGAATGATGCTTGAACCCGTACAAAGGATAAGGGACAGGAGCAACGAAACTTGTCGTTTTTCCCTATATCCACGGCGTCACCCACAACCTCAAAAAAGTGGCCAGCAGGTGCGACGTAGACCTGGTCTTTTCTGCCCCAGAAAAGATGGCTAGGTTGTGCAGGGCCGTGAATCCTGGTTCCAAGGGAGAGCGAGGCTGCAAAATCAAGCATCGGAAGAAGTACGTTCCGTGCATTGAAGGGGTGGTGTACTCTCTACCCCTGTCCTGCGGCAAATGGCACATCGGCCATACAGGCAGTGTTTAAATGAGCGGCTGAAAGAGCACGCTCACAACGTCTCCTCCACAGTTTCGGGCCACCTAGGCATTCATTGCCGAGACTGCGGTTGTGTCCCCGATTTTCAGCATTGTACCGTCATTAGGCGTCATCGGGACCAGATGACACATGAAATTTATGAAGCTGCAGAAATAGAAAGGCTGGGCAGTACATGTGTCAGCAGACCTTCGATTGCGCTATCACAAAAAGAAATAGATTTTCTTCGGAACGTTAGCACAAGTGTGCTCCATGGTGCGTTATGACGATGATTACGCGGTTGTTAGGTGAATTCTGTTTTCTTTGTATTGTATTTTTCTCTTTTGTGTCAAATACTGTTTTAGAATATACTGTGCGGTTCTTGCAAATAAATCTTGTTGTAAGTCAGTGCCGTTGTCTGTCTCCTTCTTTTCTTGTCTCTCGTTATTGGTGCTGTTTTTTATGTGAATCATGTCGTAACAACTTGCCCAAGCGACCACGTTAGCTTCATTCAGCTGACGGCACTACATGCGTAGCAACTCCTCGCGTGATGAAATGAATGAGACACATAAAAAGAAGCATGTCAGCATGTTCACTCACCGCAATGGTGCGCCCATCGGACGTGAGTTTATTTTCCAGGGATCCAACTTTCATTTCCTTGTGACGATTAGCCAAGGCTTCGTAATGAGCTTTCTGCTGCTCAGTCAACGACTGCAACGTAACGTTCAGTTAGAGTTCGTAAAAGCACAAACGACAGCACTGAATAGTGGAGCAGTAACGAGGCATTCACACCAGAAGACTTCTCCAGCCGTACGGAAAATATAAAGAACCACAGCAACGCATGACGAGCGTAGAACCTCCGCGTCACATTGGAAACCGCTGGTGACAGAAAAGAACGCGGCGAGGCCCACGCTCGAGCCAAGCGCAACGTCGTTGACAGCGCCATTTTGTTTGACGCGCAATAAACAAAAACCTTCGTGTGCACAATGTCACGAACGGGACATATAGAAAACGCGAAATACGAAATATATAAAAAAATATATGTAGAAAACGCGTATGGAGAAAGTGCCGGCATACCTTCCACCTTTCTCCGGCCTCTTCTCTGACTGCGTCTAAGGAGAAGGGCAGGTTCCGTTCTCGACGCTCCTTCTGAAGTTCTAGCAACAGAAAGTAGAACGGTCCTTTTTTCTTAGGAGCCATTGCGAGATATTAAGAGCACGTGCAGCACGAGCTACAGCAGACCCGACAGCCCGTGGATTCCCGCAATGCGAAGGCGCCAGAAATATTAAAAAGACACAGCCCCCTAGATTTCCCTTGCCTGCCGGATGAGCGTGAAACGCCCGTCATTATGGCGGCGCTGCCTACGTATAACTGTAGGCGAAGGGGTAGACAAAGTATGCAGAGCGTGTGTAGAGGAAGAAGAAAATGCCGAACACTTGATAATGTTCTGTAAAGGGCTTCACCCTATAGTTCAGGATGATGGCGCAGAGTTTTTCAAAGCACTGGGGTTTAGGGACAGGGAGGGCAAAATAGACTTTAAGCGGCTAGACTTAACTGGAAGGAGGTTATATGATTTGTGGCTAGAGTCAAGGCACGAGTGAAAATTAAACCCTTCACTGCAAAGTATGAAACCTCAATTTCACTATTTAAAGGGAAAAAAAGATAAATCTAATAAATAATTCACTAAGTATTACGGCTAGGAGGCGTTAGCCGCCGCCTGATGTTAAGGGTACAGCCACGTTTATCTATCTATTTTAGTTTTTGCACGCTCCGTCTGTTTTGCAAGGTCGGTTGGTGCAGAAGCAGCGCGCAACAAGAGATAAGTTTTTTTAATTTTTTTTGTTTGTGAACATCAATCATTAATTAGTCATTAATCATCAATTGTGAGTATTGTAGGTGTGGGACACTGGCAACGTTGTAGTAACGTTGACCACGTGAACGGGGTAGGCGGCTGTTTTGAAGAAGTTCGGGACGCCCGGTTAGTTGTTAAACAGCTAGAGCCGAACACGAAGGGGACCTAGTGAGAGCCTGCTAGCGAAATTGAACACGTATGTGTGCGGTGTAGGCGGCAGCTTCAAACAGTTGTTGAGGTAGGAGAGTTAACGTAGGCGGCTGGATAACGGGATTAGGGTTAAACGTAGGGCTGTCGGGCGCTTGGTCCGATGGTCGGGCGGGGGGTGGCGAAGGAGGCTAGGAAAACCACGAGCGAGAGTGAGCTGGTGCAGTGCGAAGAATGCAAGCGCTGGTGCTACTTAGATGAGACAAAATCCTCGAGTTTGGTCGACGCGCAGAAGGCGAGCTTCGTGTGCAGGCTGTGCGAGGCACAAGGCGGCTGTGCAGCGCATTGAGGCTAGCATCGAGGGGCTTCAGGGGGAGCTTTGGGCGAAACGGGAGCAGAGGATAGAACTCCAAAACAGCTCGGAGCGTCGCGTGAGCGGGAGGAGGCTACCGCCAGCCTTTTAGAGCAAATGAAGGGCGACCTTCGAAAAGAACGGGAAGGGCGGACCGGGCTCGAGCAGCGGGTAAAGGAGCTGATGGCGCTTTGCCCCGGCCCCGAGCGGTGTGACACGGAAGGCATGGGTAGCGGAGAAGGTGACAGGTGGGAAGGAACTGATGAGAAGGGAGGTCAGGGGGCCGCAGTGTCTGGCCACAGCACGGAGGCCCCGAGAACATACAGCTCGGTGGCGCGGCAGTCTTCGAGCAGGGCAGGAACACAGGACAAACGGCAGAGAGAGAAACAGGTGAAGCAAACAGGGGCGCCATCACAAACAGAAGCCAGCGATTGGAGCGTAGAAGGGTCTTGGTGGTGGGGGACTCTTACGTGGCCGGGGTTAGGGATAGCGTCTTCAAGACAGTGAAGGAAGACGGGAGAGTGAGGGTGGAGGCCCAGTCAGGGAAGGGCATGGTGGATGCACTGGCCAAAAGCTCAGGAGGTGTCGAGGACAGCATGAAGGACGAAAATCTCGTCATTATTCATGCTGGGCTCAATGATGTGTTGAAGGGCAAGGATCAGAACCTTCAAAGACAGTTAAAGAATGGGATGCTGTTATGTCCGGTGTTGTCGTCGCCCATAGACGTACGCGTTGGTCGCGGTAGTCCAAAAAGCTCAGACAGCCTCGAACGGTTAAAAACAAGTTTATTCCTATTCGGATGGAGGCGGCGGCCGAACTGCCGGGGGAAACGACGGTGGCTCGTTTCCGCCGAGTGGGGGAAGGGGAGGAGTCAAAATCTAGAAGCAGTTTCATTAACCGGTCCTTCGCGGGTTCAAAGGCTCGCTCGTGACACAGGGGTGCTTGGAACACAACATCTCCTCCCTCCTTAGCTTGTCGCTTGGAAGCGATCTGGGGGCCGCTGTGGGCGCGTGGACGCTCTGGACGCACTAGGAAAAGAAGCCTCCGCTCGCTGGGTGTCGTTTCTCTTGTGTTCAGGGCCGGCGGGCGGCGGCGCCGATTCATCTGGTGCAAGATGCCAGGCTAAGTGGAACGAAGCTTCCGTCGAGGTGGCTGCTTGAATGGGAGCTTCCCTTGGCAAATTACCTGAACGGCGTAGCTGATTAAGGCGGCGGCGCGTGGCCTTTCCACCAATGTCGACGAGCCATGACCGCAAACCTATGCGTTTGAGTGCCGTCGCCTCAACCCAGCCGGGCTTTCTGTGGAACTGGCGGGCGTATATGCGCTGTCCACTTTCAATTCTCCTGCTATGCGGGAGCTTTTCTTTGTTGACAGTGCTCCGGTAGTCTCCGCAGAGGCGTAGGGTACCGTTCTTCTTTCGGACGACAACGAGTGGTGTCGCCCATTCCGAATGTTGCGTCGGTTCGATGACCCCTTGTTCCTGCAGTCGGTCAAGCTCATTCTCGACTGACGTTCCTAGGGTGAAAGGCACCGACCTAGCTTTCAAAAATTTTGGCGTCGCATCCTCCCGCAGCTCCAGTGTGACTGGAGGTCCGTTGTTCCCTGGTATTTCTTCGGAGAAAACCGCTTTGTACTTATCTTGAAGCTGCTCCACTGACGGATAACTGAGTGTGTGGTGAACTCCGCCAATGACCACTCCAAGGGGGGTGAACCAATTTCGTCCTAAAAGGCTTGATCCAGACCGTGGACGACTAGCAAGTGGAGCTGATGGGTTCTGCCCGTTGTAGTACACGTCCTACGTTGGCACAGCCCAGCAGTGGAAGGGAATGTCCGGACCACGTTCTCAGCTGCGTGTCGTCTTGCTGGAGAGCTGGCGCGTTCTCACGCCAAGTAGCGCGAAAGTGTCCTCGCTGACGAGCGTACATGCTGCTCCGGAATCCACCTCAAACCTGATAGGGCGCTGGTGTACATAATTTCAGTTGTAATCTTCGGTCTCGTTCCGAGGTTCACAACGGCGTTTAAGTCATATAGTGCCGATGACGTTAGTGCTGTTCGGCTTGTATCTTGCGTCTGGCCATCCTGTGCGTCGACACTGTTGTTCCGTTGCACCGAAGTCTTCGGTCCGAGCTGTTTGCGCTTCGAGATGCATGCCCTTTCAATGTGTCCCAGTTTTTGGCAAAAATTGCAGGTCGCTGTCTTGTATCGACATACCTGGGGATCGTGCATGTCGTCGCATCGCCAACAGCGCTGTGTCTTTCTGCTTGATTTCGCCTTGGACGTGGAATGACCTGACTGGTGTGATGCACCGGCTCGACGTTCCGTCGAATATCCCTCTGCTGGTGACCGGCGCTCTCCGCTCGTTGGGCGATATCGTAGGCTTTGGAGAAGGTGAGACCCGTCTCCGCGAACAGGCGTGGTTGTAGGCCTGCGTCACGCAGTCCGCACACAAAACGGGTCACGCAACATGACGTCCAAGGGGAGCACAGTGGTGTTAGCAGGTGTGGCAGTCGATCCTCCCTCCTGCGCAGTAGCTGCAGCTGTCGCGGTCAACGTCCCGAAATTGCAGTCAGCAGCGAGCTTTTTGAGAGCCGCTACGTATTCGGCCACTTTTTCGCCTTCCAGTTGGTCTCGCCGTTGGAAGCGGGCTCGACAGTAGACCTCCGATGGCCTTGGGTCATAGTGCTCTTGTAGCGCTGCTACGATGTCGTCGTAGTCAACGGCTGCTGGAGTGCGTGGCTGAATCAGGGCACAGACTGTGTCGTATGTCTGCTCCCCACACAGCGTTAGCAGGTTGGCCCTCTTCATTGCTGCATCAGTGATGTTAGCCTCGAAGTAAAATTGCAGGCGTCCAAACCACGATGACCATGATGAGCCGTTGAATTCGGGTAGCCGATTTGGGAGCCCGTGCGTAGCCATAGCTTGTAGCTTGTCAATATCGTTGCGTAGCGTTGGTCCAAATCCACTTCCTCGTCGCCACTGTTATGTCCGGTGTTGTCGTCGGCCCATAGACGTACGCGTTGGTCGCGGTAGTCCAAAAAGCTCAGACAGCCTCGAACGGTTAAAAACAAGTTTATTCCGATTCGGATGGAGGCGGCGGCCGAACTGCCGGGGGAAACGACGGTGGCTCGTTTCCGCCGAGCGGGGGAAGGGGAGGAGTCAACATCTGGAAGCAGTTTCAGCAACCCGTCCTTTGCGGGTTCAAAGGCTCGCTCGTGACACAGGGGTGCTTGGAACACAACAGATGCGTAAGCTCCGAGAAGCCTCTGGGAGTTTGCATGTGACCATATGCACAGACCCAGAGGTCTGGGGGCAGTCCTCGTGGGACTGAAAGGAGGGTAGTGGATGCCAACGGTGTGATCAAGGGTAAGAGCCGGCAACTCGGATACAGCGTAATGGAAGTGAACCAAGATGTGTACGAGCCCGGCACTCGCCCCTTTGCACAGGATGGCATTCACTACAGTGGTGTGACGGGCAGGAGGGTTGGTAATAGGATGGGTCGTCAAGCCACAGCTTTTTAGGGGGCCCAGAGCTCTGAGGCCAACTGTGTAGCAAAAGATGGTTCTAAAGGGGCACAAATATTCGAGCCACATGGATTCCGGGGGAGAAGAAATCGACGTAAGCACAAGGGCCGAGCTAAGTCAGACATAGACTATATTAACATGCAGGGTGGCAGGAATAGGTTAAAGTGGGAAGAGATAGAAGAGCAGTTGAGGCAGGAGGAACTGATGGTATATGGGGTTGTGGAGACACATCTTTGGGACATGGAGCAACCACCTTGCAAACCGGACTACGTATGGGAATATTGTAATAGAACAAAAGGCACCAGAAAGGGGGGTGGTATTGGGGCATTCATTCATAAAAGTACAGACTCGCAAAGGGTTAGGCAGAAGTGCAAGGAACATTTATGGCTAAAAGGGAAAGTGGCAGGGACTTGTGGAGGGCAGCAAAGGCCAAAAAGAAAACCAGGCAATGGTCGAGTGTATATCAAAGGGCGTTGAGGAATTGGGAGGAGAATGCGAGATAATTATACTAGGAGATATGAATGCGCACATAGAAGATATAAATAGTTATACTGACTCAACAGGCAAAATGATCATAGATATGTGTGAAAGGCATGATTTGATCATTTGCAACAGTACTGAGAAGTGTGAAGGGCAAATAACATGGGAGGTAGGAGGGCTGCAGACAACGATAGATTACGCACTAATGTCACATAGGATGTACGATAAGCTCAGGGGAATGCACATAGATGAAGGTGGCTCCAGAAGTCTGGGTAGTGATTACAAACGTATCAAGCCAAGTTTTGGAAGAGCAGTGAAAGTGGGAAGGAGACAAGATGAGCAACTACAGGAAATTTTTCATTCAGAAAGGCAAATAGCAATTGCTACTAATCAAATTGAGAAAGTAATCATTGAGGATAATAAAACAGTGTGGACATACACAAATCTAATTAGACTGTTTGAGCTAGAGCTTACTAAGGCACGTGACAAGTCATCCCGGAAAAGAAGACAAGCCCAAGTGTTGGTGGGATGAAGAAGTTAAGAGAGCCATATCAAAATGTCAGGAAGCCTCTAGGGAACACAGACATGCTAAGCAGCGGGGTGAACCGACAGATGATGTTAAAAGAAAATGTGACATCTTTATAAGCTCTCGAAGAGAAGCATCCCTCCTGATCAATGAAAAGATTAGAAGAAAGGGCGTTCATAGACTAGCAGAAGTACATAAAAAGGACAGAAGGCAGCTGCGAAATTTTGGAACCATCTAAACTCCCTAAGAAATTAAACAAGCCTAGAGCAGAGGTATATAACTACAGCTCAAGGTGCTAGGCTAGAAGGGGACGAAGCTACTGAATATATATAGGGTGACAGAAAAATTTCAACAAAGAAGTGCCATATGCACCACAATAGACAAGGATGGATCAAATGTAGCAATGGCTCCATTTTCACAACGAGAGTGGGAAAGGGCAGAGAAGAGGGTTCCAAGTAGTACATCAAAAGGCCCAGATTGCATTCCAATTATGCTGATAAAGACCGTGCGTCCGCAGTCTAAACAGACTTTGAGAGAGGCAGTAAGCAGAACAATAATCGATGGTGAAGTCCCCGATGGATGGAAACTTAGCAGGATGAGCATGATCTATAAAGGAAAGGGGGACAAAGCTGACATAAACAACTACCGTCCTATACCAGTGACATCAGTGGTCTACAGCATGGCGATGCAGATTATAAAGGAAAGACTGCAGGCATGGATAGAAGATGAGGGGGTTCTGGGGGAACTGCAGAATGGGTTTCGGAAACACCGGAGGTTGGAAGACAATCTGTTCTCACTGACGCAGTGCATCGAAATAGCAGAAAAGGAACACAGGCCCCTGTGGCTAGAATTCTTGGATATCAAGGGAGCGTACGATAGCGTGGTTCAAGAGGAATTGTGGGGAATACTGGACACACTAGGCGTGGAACATGTAGTCACTAATCTTTTAAAGGGTATCTATAAAGGTAACAAAGTAGTTATAAAGTGGGAAAAACAGGTATCCAAGCCTGCAGAGGTAAAACGGGGGCTTAGGCAGGGGTGCCCCCTGTCACCCTTAGTATTCATGATGTACCTACAAGGATTAGAGGCCGAATTAGAGGGAAGTGGACTGGGCTTCAACCTCTCTTTCGTCAAACAAGAAAAACTCATTGAACATGCACTACCAGCATTGATGTACGCAGATGGTATAGAGCTAATGGCCGACAACAAGGAAGATTTGCAGAGATTGATGGGCATCTGCGGTAATGAGGGAGATATATTAGATTTCAGATTCAGTAAGGAAAAATCAGCAGTCATGAATTTTAATGATAATGAAGGTAGTGAGCTTAGATTACAGGAGGTCACGCTAGAAATAACAGATAAATACAAATATCTGGGCGTATGGATAAGCAATGGCTGCGGTCTACGGAGCTGCCTGCGCCGGTGGATGCATGGGTTACCGCTGGTTCGAGAAGAGTTTTATTACGCATTGAGTAAATGTGGCGACTATCTTGAATCATTTTATTTCATGTGACTTTGAGAATCTTTTTTTGCATTTTAGTTGACATTTCAGTGCATTATTCTTCAAATAGAATCACAAATCAGGTACAAACAGTTGTATGAGCGTGCAAAACAAGAAATAATGACGAAGGAGACAGGTTTTAAAAAGAGCTGGTCACCAAATGCTTATTTAACTCATGATATCAGCTATATGTGTATACAATGGTAGGCTTCTTGCGGCTGGAGTACACTCAGCTGGCTTGTATTTACTGTCTGGGCAAAAAAGGGCAAGGACTATGACATTTGACAGTGTCCGCGGCATCCGGCGCACATAGACAGCAACCCAATACAGATAATTTCGCGCATAAATACCTTCGTCTCAAATGGCAAATGTAGATCGCAGGTACATAAATAATCCACGAAAGACACTCTGCAACTCTTTTGAAACGAAACAGCACCTAAAGTTACTTATTCAACACTTATTCTTCACACAATGGGTGTGTTTCGAAACTTTGCATAACCACATGTAGTGACATGTTTCCATATGTGCACTCTTGTCATATTTCCTTTTTTTTGTGCTAATAAACAGTTGCGAGTTTATAGCGCGTCATCATTTACTTTCTTGAGGTTGTCGGTTTATTTTTTTGCACTAATATACGTTTCAGTCTGTCATGCATCACCAACCAGCCCAGCAACCCACTCTTTTAGAGACATGTAGTCTTTTACAATACAGAAATCACCTTGATCCGATTTTCACGGACCTCGGTCACTGGAAACTCATGAAAAGTCGCATTAGGAATCTTCCTTTGCCTTAATTTGCAGCACGGCACGCATCACACCACCTTCGTGATGGTTAATTTGCACCAAGAAACCTCGCTTCGCTGGTGTACAAACTGCACCTACCTGTAAATGAGCCACCGTCCGTTTCAGGGCCGATTTTCCGTGGTGAGTTGCGCCAGGACTCTGAGGAACAACCAACCAACTACCTGCACGCGTCTGTCGCAGCTCGGCATGAGCAGACGGTAGCAAAAGATCGTCATTATGCTTTTAAGTTTATTGAAAAAACAGGCTTTTATTTGTTTTAATCGTCCATAGTGTATGCACGCGTAAACATTGCTGCTTTTCTCCTAGCGTCGCGCGAGCAGACGACAAAAAAAAAAAAGCGCGGCGATTTATGTTTTGACCGCTAGCAACCAGCAACGTTGGCAACCAGTGCGGATGAGGCAAGTTGCAGCGCCACAAGGTGCATAGCGGTAGGTGTCAATACCAAAAAGGGCGTGCGGGCGCTTTATTCTCTGGGCAGGTCAGTGAAATACAGTAGGTCAGGCTTCGTACTTAACCTTTGAGATCGGCAATTTTGGCATTTGTTACTAATTTTAGAGGCTACGCCGTGTATTGAAAGAGTTGCTTGATGAATGACGTCACTTAAGTAGGGCTAATTTTAATTATGTTTACGGCTTTTAAAAACTTTTTATGTTATTTTTGTTGCATTTAGGTTCCAAAAACGTCAAAACTTATTTGAAGACTGCCCTACTTAGGTGGCGTTACTAACATAGTTTCGACGACGGCCGCTTTTCATGTGACCGTCGATAATCCGGCAGGCAAGAGAAATATAGGAGGCTATGTCTTTTTCTATAGCCTCTTCAATTCGAAAAAAAAAAAAAAAGCCTTAAGTAGAGTGTACAAGGGAGTGCAAGCAGTCAGGACCGAGGCTGAGCTTCGAAAAGTGAAGCCCAAGCAGTATATATCCGCTCGCAGCGCTGTGGTCGATAGACGGCTTGGTAGCGCTAGCCACCGCCCGATCTAAAGGGTACAGAAATGGTAGTGTATAGGTGTTCTGTGACTGTACCCTTTAGATCGGGTAGAGTAACTGTATGAATTATATGCAGTTACTCTAAGATCGGTTGGCGGCTAACACTACCTAGCCATAGCACTTAGTGAACGAAAACTAGACTTATCTTTTTTTTGTGTGTCTTTAAAGGGTAAAGTTAAGTACTGGCACTTTGCAGTGAAGGATTTAATTTTCACTCGTGCCTTGATTGTAGCACCAATCACATAACCTCCTTCTAGTTATTTCTACCCGCTTAAAGTCTATCTTGCCCTCCCTGTCCCTAAACCCTAGTGCTTTCAAAAACTCTGCGCCATCATCCTGAAGCCCTTTACAGAATATTTTCAAGTGTTCAGCAGTTTTCTCCTCCTCTCCACACGCACTCATACCGTGTCTACCCCTCGTATTTGGCCCGATAAGTCTTGGTTCGCAATACACCCATCCTGACCTCGAAAAGCAGAGAACTACCCCGAGAATTATCATGGATCCTTTCCTTGGCAATTTTCTGCTTGAATGTTCGAAAGATATCTAGTGCCGACTTCTTAATCATGCCTATTCTCCACATGTTGGACTCCATTTCCTTCACCTTCTTCTTAACCGAGAATTATTTTTGGTTTGGCCCCCTGATGTTTCCTAAATGTCTACCCGTCGATTTCCTGGTTCGATTCCTCCATACTGTATCAAAATTCCTCTTGTAATCGCTCCTTGAATTTTATCTTGCTGCTAGCTTCCCTGCCCTCGAATGATGTTCATCCCATATCCCCTTGTACTCCCTGATTTGTGTATTCCTGTGAACTCTTAAAGCAAGCCTACATATTCCACGTTGCTTAATTTCTAATTTTGCTTGAACCTCTGATCTCATGCACAAGACCGCATTGCCGAAAGTCAGACCAGGAATCACGACACCCTTTTCCGAATTCCTCTCACAACATCCTACCTATTGTGATTCTACAGCGCCCTATTTTTTATCACTATTGCATTCCTGCTTCCTTTAGTCGTTACGTATATTTCGTGTTAGGTACTCGGTCCCATTGCTTATTCATACGCCCAGATATTTGTATTTATCCCCGTTATCTCTAGCGTGGCCTCCTGTATTGTAAGCTCATTACCTTCATTATCTATAAAAGTCATGACTTCTGATTTTTCCTTACTGGGTCTCAAATCTAACTTATCTCCCTCATTACCACAGATGTCTATCAATCTCTGCAAATCTTTCTTGTCGGCCATTAGCAATACATCATCTGCGTACATTAACGCTGGTCATCATCATCATCATTATCAGCCTGACTACGTCCACTGCAGGACAAAGGCCTCTCCCATGTTCTCCCAGTTAACCCGGTCCTGTGCCTGCTGTTGCCAATTTATACCCGCAAACTTCCTAATCTCATCTGCCCACCTAACCTTCTGTCTCCCCCTAACCCGCTTTCCTTCTCTGGGAATCCAGTTAGTTACCCTTAATGACCAGCGGTTATCCTGTCTACGCGCTACATGCCCGGCCCATGTCCGTTTCCTCTTCTTTATTTCAACTATGATATCCTTAACCCCCGTTTGTCCCCTAACCCACTCCGCTCTCTTTTTGTCTTTTAAGGTTACACCTACCATTTTTCTTTCCATTGCTCGCTGCGTCGTCCTCAATTTAAGCTGAACCCTCTTTGTGAGTCTCCAGGTTTCTGCTCCGTAGCTAAGTACCGGCAAGATACAGCTGTTATATACCTTCCTCTTAAGGGATAATGGCAATCTACCTGTCATAATTTGAGAGTGCTTGCCGAATGTGCTCCACCCCATTCTAATTCTTCTAGTTACTTCAATCTCGTGGTTAGGCTCTGCGGTTAATACCTGCCCTAAGTAGACATAGTCTTTTACAACTTCAAGTGCACTATTACCTATCTCAAAGCGCTGCTCCTTTCCGAGGTTGTTGTACATTACTTTCGTTTTCTGCAGATCAATTTTAAGACCCACCTTTCTGCTCTCCTTGTGTAACTCCGTAATCATGAGTTGCAATTCGTCCCCTGAGTTACTCAGCAATGCAATGTCATCGGCGAAGCGCAGGTTACTAAGGTATTCTCCATTAACTCTTATCCCTCACTGTTCCCATTCTAGGCTTCTGAAAACCTCCTGTAAGCACGCGGTAAATAGCATTGGGGAGATTGTGTCCCCCTGCCTTACACTCTTCTTGATTGGTATTCTGTTGCTTTCTTTGTGAAGCACTATGGTAGCAGTTTATCCCCTGCAGATTTCTACCAGAATGTTTATATATACTTCATCTACGCCCTGATTCCACAGTGTCTGCATGACGGCTGATATTTCTACTGAATCAAACGCCTTCTTGTAATCTATGAAGGCTATGTATAGTGGTTGGTTATACTCTGAGCATTTCTCTATTACCTGATTGATAGTATGAATGTGGTCAATTGTTGAGTAGCCTGTTCGAAATCCTGCTTGTTCCTTTGGCTGATTGAATTCTAATGTTTTCTTTACTCTGTTAGCAATTACCTTTGTAAATAGCTTGTACACTACAGAGAGCAAGCTGATCGGCCTGTAATTCTTCAAGTCCTTGTCATCTCCTTTCTTATGTATTAAGATGATGTTAGCGTTCTTCCAAGACTTGGTATTCTTCCCGTCAGGAGACACCTCGTAAACAGGGTGGCTAGTTTTTCTAACACAATCTGTCCTCCATCTTTCAGCAGATCTGATGTTACCTGATCCTCACCAGCAGCTTTGCCTCTTTGCATGCTCTCCAAAGCTTTTCTGACTTCTTCTATCATTACTGGTGGGGTGTCATCTGGGTTACTGCTAGTTCTTATAGTATTAAGGTCGTTGTTGTCTCGGCTACTGTACAGATCTCTGTAAAACTCCTCCGCTATTTTAACTATCCTATCCATATTGGTAGTTATTTTGCCTTCTTTGTCCCTTAGTGCATACATCCGACTTTTGCCTATCCCAAGTTTCCTCTTCACTGCTTTGAAGCTTCCTCCGTTTTTCAGAGCGTGTTCAATTCTCTCCATGTTATACCTTCTTACATCACATACTTTACGTCTATTAATCAACTTCGAAAGCTCTGCCAGTTCTATTTCGTCTGTTGTACTTGACATTTTCATGATTTGACGCTTTTTAATTAGGTTCTTCGTTTCCTGGGAAAGCTTGCCAGTGTCCTGTCTAACTACCCTGCCTCCACTTCCACTGCACACTCCGTAATGATACTTGTCAGATTATCATTCATTGTATCTACGCTAAGGTTGGTTTCCTCACTAAGAGCCGAGTACCTGTTCTGCAGCGACACTCTGAATTCCTGTACTTTCCCTCTCAGTGCTAGCTCATTGATTGGCTTCTTGCGTATCAGTTTCTGTCATTCCTTCTTCAAGTCTAGGCGAATTCGAGACCGTACCATTCTATGGTCACTGCATCGTCCCCTTGCCAACCACTTCCACATCCTGCACGATTCCTGGGTGTGCAGTCATTATAAAGTCTATTTCGTTCTTATTTTCGCCATTAGGGCTCCTCCATGTCCACTTGCGGTTTTCTCGTTTTCGGTAGAAGGTATTCAAAATCCGCAAATTATTGCGTTCTGCGAGTTCTACTAGTAGCTCTCCTCTGGCGTTTCTAGTGCCGATGCCATAATCTCCTACTGCCTGGTCTCCAGCCTGCTTCTTCCCTACCTTTGCATTCAAGTCGCCCTTCACTATAGTATACTGTGTTTTTACCTTACTCATTGCCGATTCCACGTCTTCATAGAAGCTTTCAACTGAAGCGTCATCATGGCTGGATGTAGGCGCGTAAGCCTGTACTACCTTCATCTTGTATCTTTTATTCAGTTTAATTACAATAATTACCACCCTTTCATTAATGCTATAATATTCCTCTATGTTGCCAACTATGTTTCTGTTGAATTAGGAACCCCACTCCCAGTTCTCTTCTGTCTGCCAAGCCCCGATAGCAAAGGACGTGCCCATTCTGTAAGCACCGTATAGGCCTCATCTGTCCTCCTAACCTCACTGAGCCCTATTATATCCCATTTAACACCCTCTAGCTCCTCGAATAGTACAGCTAGACTTCCCTCACTAGATAAGGTTCTAGCGTTAAACGTCGCCAAGTTCAGGTTCCAATGGCGGCCTGTCCGGATCCAGAAATTCTTAGCACCCTCTGCTGCATTGCAGATCTGACCACCGCCGTAGTCATTTGCTTCGCAGCTGCTGTTAAATGAGTTTCCACCTGCTGTTTTCTAAGTATTTACCAGTCAACTTCCTGGTTCACTTCCTCCATTTTGTATCGACATTCTTCATGTACAAGTAGCTGAAAACCTTCCTAGCCCAACGCTCCTCCCCCATTTCTCTCAATCGCTTCTCAAATTTTATCTTGCTGCTAGCTTCCCTGCCCTCACATGATGTCCATCCCATATCACCTTGATTCCCGTGAGCTCCTAAAGCAAGCCTACCTATTCCACGTTGCTTAATTTCTAATCTTGCTTGAACTTCTGATCTCATGCACAAGACCGCATTGCTGAACGTCAGACCCGGAACCATGTCCCCTTTCCATATTCCTCTCACAACATCATACCTATTGTAATTCCACAGTGCCCTTATTTTCATCACTGCTGCATAACCGGTTACCTTTAGTCGTTACGTATATTTCGTGTTCCCTCAGGTACTCAGTTCCCATTGCTTATCCAATACGCCCAGATATTTGTATTTATCTGTTATCTCTAGCGTGACCTCCTGTATTCTAAGCTCACTACCTTCATTATCATTAAAATTCATGACTGCTGATTTTTCCTTACTGAATCTGAAATCTAATATATCTCCCTCATTACCGCAGAGTGTCCATCAATCACTGCAAATCTTCCTTGTTGTCGGCCATTAGCTCTATACCATCTGCGTACATCAATGCTGGTAGTGCATGTTCAATGAGTTTTTCTTGTTTGACGAAAGAGAGGCTGAGCCAAGTCCACTCCCCTCTAATTTGGCCTCTAATTCTTGTAGGTACATCTTGAATGACCAAGAGTGACAGAGACATGCCTGCATAAGCCCCCCTTTTATCTCTGTGGCTTGGAATACCTGTTTTTTTCCCACTTTATAACTACCTTGTTACTTTTATGGATATCCTTTAAAAGATTAGTGACTCCATCTTCCACACCTAGTGTGTCCAGTATTCCCCACAAGTCCTCTCGAACCACGCTCTCGTACGCTCCTTTGATATCCAAATATGCTAGCCACAGGAGCCTGTGTTCCTTTTCTGCTATTTCGATGCACTGCAACAAATTGTCTTCCAACCTCCTGTGTTTCGGAAACCTTTCTGGAGTTACTCTAGCACCCCCTCATCCTCTATCCATGCCTGCTTTATAATCTGCATCGCCAGCCTGTAGATCACTGATGTCACTGTTATAGGACGATAGTGTTTATGTCAGCTTTCTCCCCCTTTCCTTTATAGATCTTGCACATTCTGCTAAGTTTCCATCCATCAGAAACTTCACCATCAATTGTTTTGCTCGCTGTTTCTCTCAAAGTCTGCTTAGACTAGGGATCTAATTCCTTTATCAGCATAATTGGGATGCCGTAATGCCTGTTGATGTACTAGGAACCCTGTTCTCAGCCTTTCCCACTTTTGTTGTGAAAATGGAGCCACTGAACCACTTGATCCATCCTAGTCTATTAAGGTGCATAAGGCACTTCCTTAGTTTAATTGTTGAAATTTTTCTGTCATCCTTGTTTTTATATATTCAATAGCTTCGATCGTCCCCTTCTAGCTTATAGCACCTTGAGCTGTAGTATAGGCTTGTCTGATTTCTTAGGGAGTTTAGATGCTTCGAAAATTTTGCAGCTGCCTTTCTATCCTTTTTATGTACTTCTGCCAGCTGCTGAACCCCCTTTCTTCTAATCTTTTCATTGATCAGAAGGGATGCTTCTGTTCTACAGCTTACTAAGACATCCCATTTTCTTTCAACATCATCTGTCGGTTCACTCCACTGCTTAGCATTTCTGTGTTCCCTCAAGACTTTCTGACATCTTGCTATGGCTCTCTTAACATCCTCGTCCTACCAACTCTTGGGTTTGTGTCTCCTTTTGTGGAATGACTTGTCACGTACGTGCCTAGGCGCTAGCAGCATTGATGTACACAAATGATATAGTGCTAATGGCCGACAACAGAAAAGATTGGCAGGGGTTGATAGACGTCTGTGGTAATGAGGGAGATAAGTTAGATTTGAGATTCAGTAAGGAAAAATCAGCAGTCATAATTTTTAATGATAATGAAGATAGTGAGCTTATGATACAGGAGGTCACACTAGAGATAACAGATAAATACAAATATCTGGGCGTATGGTTAAGCAATGGGACCGAGTACCTAAGGGAGCACGAAATATACGTGACGACTAAAGGTAACAGGAATACAGCAGTGATAAAAAACAGGACACTGTGGAATTATAATAGTGTTACGCACAAGGAGGACCAGGACGTATACGGCTGAAGGGGGCCGTTTATTTTGGTCGCGAAGAGAAGCGCCGGAGCGACCAACAGGTTGATGATCGCAGTGTCGTTCTCTTCTTTCTTCCTCCAGCTTGAGGCAGCCAGCATGTTCAGCCATCTTCGTTTTCTTCCCAGGCATGCGTAACATTCCTCCCCTCGCAGACGAAGCCCGCCAGGCAAGGTAACTGATTCACCTTGGTGTGTACAACTTCAATCGAGCGACATGGACTGCTTGGGTTTTAGTGGCTCTTCTACCACTTCTCGTGAGGCGAGCTATTGTGTATGTGACTTCCGTGATTTGTTGAGAACAACAAACGGTCCGTCGTATGTGGCCAAGAACTTTCGGCATAACCCGCGTCTTTGTACCGTAGTCCACAGCCACACTAAGTCGCCTGGATGGTAAGTTACAGGCCGGTGGTGGACGTCATAGCGTACCTTCGATTTTTCCTGTGATGCCAAGTGCGTAGACGAGCAATACGACACGCCTCTTTTGCAAGGAAGAGGATTTCGGTGACTGAAAGGTTCTCGTGCGCCGAGAATGGCAAAACTGCGGTCGAGTGTGTGCCGTAGCGGTCGTGCGTACATCAAGAAAAAGGGGCTATAGCCTGTTGTCTCGTGCTTAGCGGTGTTGAACGCGTACGTTATAAATGGTAGCACGTCATCCCAGTTCTTGTGGTCGAATGCCACATACATAGAGAGCATGTTTACAATTGTTTGGTTGGTGCGCTCCGTGAGCCCATTTGTTTGCGGATGTATGGCGACGAGTGACGAAGGCGGGACTCACTCAATCGGAGCAGCTCTTCTACTATATATGCCGTCAATTGTCGCCCACGATCACTGATGATCACGTGAGCTGGGCCATGTTGAAGAATAACGTGCTGCAGCAGGAACACAGAGACGTCGCTGGCAGTTGCGGTTGGTATGGCCGCCGTCTCGCAGTAGCGCGTGAGGTAATCGACACATACAATTATCCAGCGATTGCACTTAGCCGACTTTGGAAAGGGCCCACGAGATCAATGCCAACCTGTTGGAAAGGTGTGCTTGGAGGTGGCAAGGGCTGTAGAAGACCAGCCGGAGCAGTAGATGGGCGTTTGTGGCGCTGACACTGTGTGCAGCTGGCCACATACGCCTCGACTGACTGTCGCATTCCTGGCCAATAAAAGCGTTCCTTAGCACGGTAAAGCGTCCGCGCAAAAACCTAAATGTCCGGACATAGGATCGTCGTGCATAACACCTAAATCGCCGTCCGAAGGCTTTCTGGCACTACCTGGAGGAAACGTGCGCCAGTGCTGGAAAAGTTCCTCTTATGTAGGAGCCCGTTTGCGTACACAGAAATGGCATGCCGTAGGAGCTGTGCAAAGCGATGATAGCCTGGTGTCCTTTCGCTGTTCATCTTTGAAAGTACTGAGGGTCGGGAAACTTTGGTGACACGAAGACTACGAGGTAATTGAGGTCATCTGCGTCACACCTCTGTAGTGCTCAGTGACATGCGCGAAAGGCAATCTGCGTCGGCGTGTCGTCGACCACTTTTGTACGAGACTATGAAGTTATACTCTTGGAGCCGAAGTGCCCAGCGCGCTAGACGGCCGCAAGGATCCCGAAGGTTGACGAGCCAACACAACGAGTGGTGGTCGGGGACGACTGTAAAAGGGCGTCCATATAGGTAAGACCGAAACCGCTGAATCGCAAATACTACCCGCGAGGCATTCTTGTTCTGTGACAGTGTATTCTGCTCGGGCCTACTCAAGGAGCGACTTGCATATGCAAATCACGTGCTCGTGATTAACATAGCGTTGAACTAGGACGGCACCAATTCCTATGCCGCTGGCATCTGTCTGCAGTTCGGTTGGAGCTGATCGGTGAAGTGTTGAAGAACAGGGCCGCGACGTCAGGAGAACTTCAATTGACGAAAGAGGATTCGCACTCCGGAGTACACTCGAAGGGAGTATTCTTCCGTAGCAAACATGTCAGCGGATACGCGACATCGGCAAATTTAGGTATAAAGCTGCGAAAATAGGAGCAAGGCCCCGAAAAAACTGCGGAGCTCCTTCACAGAGCGCGGCACATTGAACGTTTTCAACGGCTGCTGTCTCTCTGGGGATCTGGACGGATGCCCTCCTGATCGACTAGGTGTCCGAGAACAAGGGTTGTCGGTCCCCGAAGTGGCATTTCTTTGAGTTAAGAACAAGGCAGCGTTTTTTATGCAAGTCAGTACAGTATCCAGACGTGAATTGTGTTCGCTGAAGGTGCGGCCAAGATGACGACGTCGTCGAGATAGCACATGCAAATGCTCCACTTCAAGCCACGAAGAACAGTGTTCATAAATCGCTCGAACGTCGCCGGCGCGTTGCACAGATCCAAATGGCATCACGTTGAATTCAAAAAGGTCGTCAGGTGTTACAAAGGCTGTCTTTTCTTTATCTTCAAGATGCATGGGAATTTGCCAGTAGCCCGATCTTAAGTCTACAGAGGAAAAGTAAGAGGCCGAATTGCAGACAGTCTATTGCATCATCAATACGTGGAAGTGGGTACACGTCGTTTTTTGTTACAGCATTCAATCGGCGATAATCGACGCAAAATCTCCAGGATCCGTCTTTCTTTTTAACGAGAATTACTGGAGCTGCCCATGGACTTACCGACTCTTGAATGATACCGTTTTCACTCATTTCGTCACCTGCTCATTAATAATCTGCCGCTCGGATGGCGAAACACGGTATGGCTTTTGTCTAATCGGATTGGCCAAACCCGTGCTGATAGTGGTATATGTCCGAGAAGCAGGGATTAGGGGCGCTTTGTCTTTCTGCGCAAAGTTGAATGCAGAGACGTGCTTCGATAGTACATTGACCAATGTTCGGCGTTCACTTGTGCTCAGCGACTTATTCACCATTGACAGAAGAGCTGTTTCGAAACTGTGACTACGATGCTCTTCCGGCGCATCTAAGCTCGGTCACCAGTAAGGCCTCGTGTTGTTCACTGACGACTGCTAACTTTAGATCATTGGTAACATCACGGGTTCTGTAGAGCAATTGACAGTCCATAAACCAGCGCGTCCACGTCTGATCGACACCACACAATGTGGGATCAACACATTCTTTTTCGTGCAGTTGGTGTACACTGGTTCTACGTTGGCATCAAAGTTGGCGGAATAGCTGTTGCTGCAACCAACAGGTACACGAACGGTTGATAACGGTGGTATGATAGGGTCACCACAGACACACAATGCCGTCTCACCATCCACAGGGTTTTCCAAGAGTGCTGGCGGAACGTGATCACTCAAGACTATTGTCCCTGTGCGGCAGTCGACAGTCGCACCACACTCCCTCAAAAAGTCCATACCCAAAATAACATCATGTGTCGCCTGCGGAATAATCACGAACTCCGTTGGGATAACGCAGCTTCCGAGAAACACGTCAGCTTGACACACACCAACAGGATGCAGTGCCTCACCACTCACTCCGCAAAACTTCGAAGCTTGATTCCGCTTAAATAAAACCTTCCGCCCAAAGGTATCTTTAAAACACGTACTCATGACCGAAATGGTTGCCCCCATATCCACCAAAGCCATCACAGGCATATCGTCAACAAAAACACGTACTTTGTTTTGAGCATCAACACAGGAGGTATTTCTGATATTAGCACGTCTCCGGCGACCTCACCTCCATCAGCCGCGCTTGCTAGTTTTCCTGGCAAAGGAGACGTGTTGCGATGCCGTGGTGAAGGAGAACAGGGAACACGAGGCGGTGGAGGCGTCAAGCTCCTGTCAGATGTAGGGGAGTGGTTCTGGAAGCTGCTGTCCAGTAGTCGTCGCGAGGCAGCAGGTGTGTTGCCTTAGGGTCGTTGTACGGTCGATCAGACGATCGTGTGAAGTGTTGTGGTGGGCCATAGTACGTTGCTCGCGGGTCATCGCGAAGTCGTTCGGAAGGCCGTGCAAAGTGTGTGGGTAGCCATACCGTGGCGCTACACGTCGACGGTTGCAAAATCGCGAAATATGTCCTGGTACACCACAGGAGTAGCCAAACTGTGAGAGGTCGAAACTGTTTTTGTTCGTCGATGAATCGAACATCGTCTTCCTGGTGTAGTGGGTCGGTTCGTTCCGTATATCATAGGGATATAGCGGGCATCGCGAAGAAGGCAGACGCTGGAGGCGTCGGTCATGGCGAGGAGCTGGCAAGCGTGGTGCTCTCCTTGGCTGTGGGGGTGCGCTGTACTCAACAGCTGCTGCACTAACCATCGATTGCCAAGGGGTCGTAGAAGGCGGCGGCGCAGTCACAGCCTCACGTGACACATATACCGAATGTTGGTCGTTTACAGAATGGTGATCAACTGCTGAATGCGTCTGTTCTCTATAGCGAAAAAGTTTTGCGAACAATCTCTCGAATCGTCGAGGACAGGTCTGGGCAGGTGCTCGTGTCGATGCTGGCAACCTTTGTAACATTTGTGAGCCGGCCGAACTTTGGAGCAATCCTGCGCATTTTCAGCTGTTCGAAAGTTCGGCAATGCCGAATCACGTCGGACACCGAGCTCAGGTGCTCTTTTCCGATGAGAAAATTATAGACATCTTCGGCTATGCCTTTCAGCAAATGCCCTACTTTGTCGTCTTCTGACATGTGATCATTGACCACCTTGCAGAGCTTCAGCACATCCTCTATATACGTGGTACTATATCACCTGTGGAAGCTGCGCGCGTTGAGACAATGTCTGCTCTGCCCACTTCCTTTTGACGCTCGAGTCGCCGAAACACGCTTTCAGCTCTACAACAAAACGTCCCACGTCGTCAGTGTGTCCTCGTGGTTTTCGTACCACACGAGCGCAGTATCCGTAAGGCAAAAGACCGCATTGCTGAGCTGAGCGGCGGCATCCCAGCCGTTGGACTTGCTGACTCGCTTGTACTGGACAAGCCACGCGTCGACATCCTCTCCCGATTTTCCTCCAAAGGTTGGCGGGACTCGGTAGTAGGGCACGGAACCCATTGGAGTTGGCCTTGAAGCGTTAGATGGCTGATCTTGGGCCATTACGATCGGCGCAGGCGGGAGTCCGGCAAGGCGGTGGCTGCGGCGTAGTCCAGGTAGTGAAGCTTCTGTCGTTGGGCTTGTCTTACCCAGCACGCTTCCACCAATCTGTTACGCACAAGGCGGACTAGGACGTATACGGCTGAAGGGGGCCGTTTATTTTGGTCGCGAAGAGAAGCGCCGGAGCGGCCAACAGGTTGATGATCGCAGTGTCGCCTCTTCTTTCTTCCTCCAGCTTGGGGCAGCCAGCATGTTCAGCCATCTTCGTTTTCTTCCCAGGCATGCGTAACAATAGGTATGATGTTGTGAGAGGAATATGGAAAGGTGTCATGGTTTCTGGTCTGACGTTCGGCAATGCGGTCTTGTGTACGAGATCAGAAGTTCAAGCAAGATTATAAATTAAGCAACGTGGAATAGGTAGGCTTGCCTTAGGAGCTCACGGGAATACACCAAATCAGGGAGTACAAGGGGATATGGGATGGACATCATTTGAGGGCAGGGAAGCTAGCAGCAAAATAAAATCTGAGAGGCGATTGAGAGAAATGGGGGAGGAGCATTGGGCTAGAAAGGTATTCAGTTGCTTGTACATGAAGAATGTCAATACAAAATGGAGGAAGCGAACGAGAAAATTGACTGGTAAATACTTAGAAAACAGCAGGGGGCCAAACCAAAAAGAATTATCGGTTAAGAAGAATATGAAGGAAGCTGAGACCGATATGTGGAGAATTGGCATGAATGATGTCCGCGCTAGATATCTATCGAACTTTTAAGCAGGATATTGCCAAGGAAAGAATCTATGATAATACTCGGGGTAGTTGTTTACTGTTTGAGGCCACGACGGGAGTATTGCAAACCAAGACATATCGGGCCAAATACGAAGGGGTGGACACGGTATGCAGTGCGTGTGGAGAGGAGGAGGAAACTGCCGAACACTTGATAATTATCTGTAAAGGGCTTCACCCTATAGTTCAGGATGATGGCGCAGAGTTTTTTAGAGAACTGGGGTTTAGGGACAGGGAGGGCAAAATAGACCTTAAGCGGGTAGAATTAACTAGAAGAAGGTTATTGGATTGGTGGCCTAAGTCAAGGCACGAGTGAAAATTAAACCCTTCACTGCAAAGTACCAGCCCTCAACCTCACTATTTAAAGGGGAAAAAAAATTGGCCCGAATCTACATGTTACATTGTAAATGTCGTCAAAAGACGATAGTCTTGCATATGGAGAGAGTGAACAAAACGTTTATTTGATGTTCTGCGCAAGAAAATCGGTGAATGGTATTCTGCAGGCGCTGTGTTAGAGTGCCTCGAGCGTGTGGCGGAGGCGAACGAGCGCATGTAGGCACGTTAGACACAAGTGCCATCTGGCAGTTATCTTCGAAAACGAAGGCGTGCAGCCCGCAGAGAAAGATGCGCGCCAGTCTCGGAGGTGATAAGATGTAGAACGCAAAGCAACGGGCAGGTGCCACCACCGTGACGTCGTAGCAAAGCGTTTGAGCTTATGATACAGGAGGTCACATTAGAAATAATGCGGGGAAATACAAATATCTGGGCATATGGATAAACAATGGGACCGAGTACCTAACACGAAATATACGTAACAACCAAAGGAAACAGGAATGCAACGGTGATAAAAAATAGGGCACTGTGGAATTGCAATAAGTAAGATACTGTGACAGGAATTTGGAAAAGGGTGTCATGATTCTTGGTCTGACTTTCGGCAATGCGGTCTTGTGCATGAGATCAGAGGTTCAAGCAAGATTAAAAATTAAGCAATGTGGAATAGGTAGGCTTGCTTTACAGTCTTGAAGTGCTGCTAAATAATAACACATGCACATCGAACACAGCTTTGCCTCAGAAGAGCTTAGTTATCAGTTTATAGCTTCAAAAAGTCTTTGATGGAAGTCTGGCCTTTCGGCCTGGACCACCCTTTTGAGCACTGTGACGGTCTTTCAGCAGTCCACGCCATCAAACTGATTGATGCACCTCCTTGGCACATTCAGTAGAGCGACATTTGACAATGTGATTGGGCAGGAATGTTGCAGGAACGACGTTTGAAAAGGGGATGAATACATGGGTGTCTGTGGATGCTACGCTGGGACCAGATTCCAGAGATGCCACTATATGTAGAAAATACGTAAGTGAGGAACGTACAAGCGGCATTCTACTTGACCTAGATGGGGGCCCTTTACAGGGTGGGCTAACGTGGAACACAGGGTTACGGGACTGCTCCGTCACTCCGGCCCAAGTTGGGCATTGCACTGTTTTGCTGACAACGTGGCGATAAGTAATACTGCATCTGCAGCATACATATGCATATGTGGGTAGCAGGAACAACTCAAAATTTGAATAAGAGCCAGTGTACCCATCTTTCTGAAGAAATCTTCCTTCTTGCTGGTCTGCAGACACGCAGCAGTAGTGCAAAAAAAAATTGGATTTCCTCAGAAATGCATGGGGAACAACTTTCTCTGCTTCACAGCAAAACGAAATTAAGAGAAGAGAGAGGGCAAGGTGAGGGTAGTGTCAAGCTCTGGCTCCAATTGTGGGAAGCAAGATAAAGGAATAGCCACAGTCTGCAACTTCGGAAGTCTGTGGCATCTCCTCCTGAAAGGCAGGTGCGCACAAGCCTGCAACAATGAGCACACACTGCACACCGACGTCACGAGTTGGAGGGCAGGAGTTAAGAAAAAATACAGTGCCAATAGACATCAGCATATACTCAATATACACCCAAGACCAGGGTAAGCGGTAGTGACGCAGTGAATTCTCTTAATTCGTGTATGCTCTACATGATGGTGTTAAACAACCACCTAATCACGCACAAACCTCTTGTAAGTAAGCACTATAGGTATGCATAACTTGCATTGACGTCACTATGGTCGCCATCTTCAGGTACCAGCTTGTTGAGATGTTTTGTGAACTCTTGCTCGACTGCACGGTGCAAGAAATGGTGACATCTGATTAATACCTGGAACCTTCCAATTCTTTGCGTTTCCCCTTGGCGAGGCTAGCGAACAGAAGGAAGCGGGGAAAGCCTAAAAGAACACGAGGAATGAACGACTTTCTGTCATCCCTTGCACTGGCACTCTCAAATGCGATAAAAGGTCATGGTGCCAGCCATCTTTAGATTCCCAGCGCCGAAAACCTGTCTGTGACATCACATGCAAGTTATTTATAAGAAGCATGGGCAATAGACGAGAGACTTGAGATCCGGCTGGCCCTTCTGGACCAAGCCCTACAAACCAGTGGAGCCTCATACCAGTGTTCCCCATTCATGGATTCTTTATTCATTACACATTTTATGCTCCTTAATCTTTACCTTGAATGTTATGCCCACTGTTTTTTGCTTAGCAAGTTCATTTATGTTCATTCACCACTGCTACTCACTCTGCAGCAACTCCACTGGAGTGAAATAATTAAATTGTTTTATTCAATGAAGCTTTTATGTCTCCATGTATCAGACCCGTTGGCAGAAATGTTTTTCGGGCAGGGAAGGGTGGGGGGCAGGCACTCTGAAGACGTTGATGTTTTAGAAAAACACTTATTCTCATGACTTATTTTCCGGAAAACACCCCCTCCATCACAATTTCAGGGCAGGCGGGGAGATCCATCATGACCTCTGGAAAGACCCCTGCTGCCGTGGTGATGCATCACAAACGAAATCGAGTGCAGATCAGGCCACCCCTATCTTGTCAGCTCTGCAGGCCGCATGATAGCACATGTTCTGGGAATTCAGCCAAGCTACATGGAGATTTTGGTGCACAGGATAATATTAATTGAGAAAGTACCCCATTCACACAGCAACTAAAGTCCCAGCATCCATGCCTAAGGCTTGGCAGACCGGACTTCACAAGCGAACAATCTATCTCAACTTCCAGAGGTACTAATGAGCATCTCTGCCATGTCATAAAATCCTATTTACTAAATAGGATCTTGAAAGCCTCATGTTACTGTGCAATCGTACACATCACCACAAATTGGTCATTGTTAGCTATACCTGAAAGTTTATATTTCCTGGCAATTTATATTTTTTTGCCATTCCACGAAATATACTATACTAGAGGGTTCGTGCTGTACATATAGCGCACAAAATGCACAACACAGTATGTAACAGATCAGCTTTATGCAGTGTAAATGAATCTTAGTACAGTGTAAATGCTCGAAAAATACATTCGGGTAAAAATTAAGGTTAAAAGCAGCTACAACAAATCATGGTGTAGAAAGAGTAAAAAGATGTAAAAGCGCAATTCGCAAACAAAAAGCTTGGCACTGGCCGGACAAGATTAAGCGCTCATAAAAAAAAAAAGAGAAAAAGCTAAACGGAAATGTACTGAATGTATTGCGGCTAAATGTGATGAGTCCGACACCGTCGGATGATTGCCTGGATCTGCAGAGACGAACCCTACGTTTGAGCCAGAACAGTCCCACGATGACGACTGGCAAGGCACACATGAGACAAATGAAGATGATGATGTAAATGAAAACGGTCCACGTCTTCGAGCCCATGGCTTGGAGCTCCCAGACGCACGAGTGACCTGGAAGAGATGACCACTGGTTCATAATAAACAAACAATATGAAACACGAATTAACTTAGTTACATGACAAAGGTTTAGTGAAGGTAATGTTGTCATTATGTCAGCTGATAGCTGACATGTTGCTAGAGTAAAAATAAACATGATGACTAGCTGAAAAAGGCTTCTGCTCGAGAGAGCGAAGTCAAATTCAGAAAGAGAAATGTTTTCACCTTAGTGCAACAAAATTATTGAGTGTTCTTCCAGTGAAAAGCTGCGCTAGACAGCTTGAATGCCCAAAGGCCCTCTCTTGCAAGCAGTAAAACAGCAATCAGTGTACATACATATATTCAACATTTATCCATATAACACACCATTTCAGTGCAACTAAAAAAATGCAACAATTCAAGTTGATTTCGGACGAAAACACTCACTACTGTAGGTACTGTTGTACAAATACTCAGTGAAAATGGCCTGAGAACAGTGTCGAAATTCCATAAGAAGGCTTCCACTTGCCTAACTTCTCTAATCAAAATGTCTGCCCCTGCTGTTGCTTTAGTAGCAATACTGAAAACAAGGTATGCAGAATGAATTCTTAGAACGTGTAAAAAGCTAAAGCTAGAACCGATGATGCAGCCGACCCTTATGTTAACACCTGGACTAGCTCTTGATCCTAGGTTTAAGCAATGTACTATGCCTTAGGTCAAACAAGAAAGGTGGAGAAGTGCACTAGCGAGTCTCGCATGTCTCTAGCGCAAGAAAAAACAACTCTCAACTCTTCCCACCGCTGGTCTTTAGGACTTCGTATCATCTTTGTTGAATGACATCTGGAAAGTTTTCCTTATCTTTAGTTAGCTTTTAAAAGTGTCTTGCCGGCAAGGTTTACCAATTCGTTTTCAACTTCCTTGTTTATCTATCAAATATCCTTGTTATCTATCAAATATAATTATAAAGTATTGTTTGACAGAAAGAAACCGCTTGCCAACAAGGTACACCTCACCAGGACGGTTATAAGCAGCAAGAGATTTGCTTACTGACATGATTTGGCCACAAATAATACACATACAAAGTAAAGAAACACTCAACGACAAGCACAAGCGTTGAGTGTTTCTTTACTTTGTGTGTATTATTTGTGGCCAAATCATGTCAGTAAGCAAGTACCAACTAGGCCAACAATCAGTATTGTTACAAGAGACTTGCTGCTGCCAAAACAGCGGGACACCTGTTTGAGAAAACTTATGGTCTAACTAGGTCGTCTTGCTGCTAGAATGACATGGTCCTACCCAGATCTGATAGGGTTGGACGCAGCTATGCAAGTAAGTTTAACTGTCTGACTGCTGTTCTCTCCAAGAACATTTGTGCTCAGTAAATATCACCTTGCTCACTTCCAGTTCATAATCTATGTCACAAATTGTACCAATGCCTCAAATCATATGCTTTGCTTCAGACTTATTGCGAAGCATGGTGGTAGTACTTAATTTCTGTACCACTGTAGAAGTGTGACAGAGGGCCTGAGGATTGCTTAGACACTGCTTTCCAGATCCTACGCATACCTTTTCAATACATCTACTACATGTCCGACACCAAATTGATGTTTTTGTTGAAAATGAAGAGCACGTGATTTGATAGCAAAAGATATCACACAAGGACAACACTAAATACAATACGAACATAGCCTCAACTTCTTTATGTACTCACTTTCGCACATGATTTGGTAGAACAGCATTTGTTATTAGTGGCAATATATTCAAACTGTGTGGTGAGACGATACTTAAAGAAGCTTAGACAAACAAGCGCAGCCTCTCTTCGTGTATCGTATCACCGTGCAGTTCAAGTACTATACCAATAAACATTTACAAATTTGCCCAACTTTCTGCACTGATTAGTGACAATAATAAAACACAAATCTGTTTTGTAAGATTCTTTTTAAACAATCACAAAATTTCAAAGCAGCTTCCACACGTGGTATTTTGTTGAGTTTCAGGTTAGAATAGACCAATAATTGTTTATGAATAACTAATTGACACTTCAGCTTCAATGTTTACCCTTTTCTGTGGTATGTGCAGAGACAATCTCTGCAGTGAACCATATTCCTAAAAAAATGATAGACTGTGGGAAATCAGCAGAATCCCACCAAGCGGAGGAAAGAATTACGGTATTCTTTTTCTTTTTAATACAAAATTGCTTTGCCGTATTTGGCAAGCTCCCACATTGACAAAAGCCAGTTGTGTAAAAACGCAAACAGCAAAAGAAATTACCAGCATGTTCCTTCTCTGCATACTCAACTATTACGTCATTTGCATTGCAATGAAGGGCAGCGAATCCGACACGCTTGTTGCCCAAATCGAAACGGTGGTGAGCCCTCGGATGATGGCAAAACCGATCATAATGCCTGAAAAGAAAGACACACCGGTAATTATTGCTCATGGTGGAGCACCGGCACCATTAGAGGTGCAGCTGAGACATAGCAGCCGAAGCACTGGGACCACCAAAGTACTTACTGATGGTGAATCGGCCACTGCAAGCTTGTAGCAACCGTGGTCACCACGCTTTAATGTGACCTCTTGAAAGTAGACCTGCATGATGATAGCGATGAAGAGAACACTTTGTGGGCATGACATCTGCCAGTTCGTGGAATTGCAACGACATGGACCTCAGTCAGTGTGGGTGTAAAGAGATGCCACTTTGGGAATACCATAGTTTTTTGGGATGAAGTAGTGTGACGGTCCTAATTCCAATAGTGAACATCCTCACGGACTTTGTAACTCAGATTATACGACTTAGAGAGGACCAGGCAATGCTGTCATATATATGAAAAAATAAGAGCACGGGTAGTTAATGTCTGACCAGCTGTCTGCAGGCAAGCGGCCTGTTCATTTAACACAACGAAAACGAGCATTTTTCGAGCAATGCATAAGCTGTGTATATTTGATGCTCTGGTGGTTCTGCACAACTAAGCATGGCGCACTAGGCTTGTCATCTGATACTCACTTCACTCTTTCTTCTTTACCGATCGCCAATCTAAGGGTGCACAAGTTTCTTTTGCATGCACAAATATTTATTTATTCATTTATTTAGTCAATACTGCCAACTTCTAAGCGAAGTCGTAGGCAGGAGTGGGTACATATATATGCATTTGATATTACATTTTCCAATGCAAGAAAAGTCAGAAAACAACAGGAAAAACTTATAACAACAATGTGTCGAGGAAAAAAAAAGTCTAGAAGAGTTGTAATTTAGAAACATTGGCAACGTAAATCTATGTAACACTTCCCCCCCCTTTTTTTAATATTTGGTAGACGTTGGAGTCTAGTAAAAAAAAAAGAAGTTTTTTTGTGTTGTGAAATGCTAGGTCTGCGCAAAATATTAACATATAATTAGGATTTATAATAAATTACCATAGCTACTCACTCACATAATGAATGCACTTTTTCCTCAAAAATCAAAGCAAACTTGGGCATGCGTTATTATGAGGGGCAAATTTTATGAAAACTTTTTCGGTATGCGCAAAAAATGCGTAGTGTAAAAAAAGGTGTATTGTATCTTTTCTAGGCGACAAGCTGATATGTGAGACACTGTAGTGGAGGGCTCCGGAAATTTTGACCACCTGGGGTTCTTTAACGTGCACCCGAACCTGAGCACACAGGCCTACTGCATTTCTGCCTCCATCGCCAATGCAGCCGCCACAGCCGGGATTCGATCCCGCGACCTGCTGGTCAGCGTAGTAATTATTACATAAGTGAAAATGAATTGAAGTGTAAAGCAAACAACTTGCTGATGGCAAAAAACAAACCTAAAACTTACGAGTTTCACATCCAATGCTTTATCAATCAAACTACAGAGCTGACTGCTCACCCATCCACTTTGTTCTATTTGTACACACATTATCCCAGGTGTGCTAGCGAGACCACCACGGCAGGGCCAGGCGACAAGCGATACTTAGTTTTTTTTTTTTTTCTGGTTTTCCATAAACCTGTGACACAAAGACGACGAATGGCCCTTTGCAACTGCCATGGCAACAGCAAATATTAGAGAGTTTTCGAATAGGGGCCCCAAAGCCCTTTGCTTATGGACGTTTTGGGTCACGCTGAAGCGATAAGTTTTCGAATAGGGTCTGCAATGATTTGGACACTCCCCTATTCTATGTCACTTTTGTCTTGGCCGAGAGCCGCACTTAAGTGGGTGCCGTCACATTTGTCTGACCCAAAACTTTTGGGGCAGGCTTCGGGGTTCCGCTGAATTCGAGAAATACCGTCCCCAACCCGAAACCCAAACGCAGTTTGAGTCTTGCATATGCGCAGTGGCCTTGACGCTATTCTTTGGGGCCCCAAAAGTTTGAAAACTCTCTATTGTCCTGGTCGCTTTAAATTTGCAGGCACGTGGCTGGTCCTTAATGTTTCATATTTGCAGGAAGCAACTGTTGGTTCACGCAAGCAGTTTCGTGACCTTCGCTTGCTGTATGCTTATCATCTGTGATGTCTCTAAACTCGCACCGTTCATGAACCCCCTGTGGCACATAGACAATTAAAGAAGACTGGGGACGTGCTACTTTCAGATGGGAAAAAAAAGAATACGGCGTGCAGCAGCGGGCAAAGGGGGGGGGGGGGGAACGGGACGAGGGAACGAGTTGTGTTGGCCGAGGAGGGTTGACATAATTAATAAATAGAAAACGGAAGAGATCGAACGGGCAAGAAGGCGCCATGTGTCGGTTAGCGGGACTGCAGCGGATGAATTCAGGGGGTGCATTATTATGCGAGAGATGAAAGAATTCCAAATTTTGACGACTGGAGTTGGGGGTGCGTTTATTATGCGAGTGCGTTTATTATGCCAGTAAATACGGAATTTATAAGGGGATTCTGTCGGGAAACAACCAACTCGTCGCAAAATCTGGGCTGCTGCAAAACTAGGCGATGTACAGCTATGTCCAGGAGAAAGCGCTAACAAACAGCATGAGCGTTTATTTCATGTGAACAAGTATATATGCCTTAGAAAAGAGAAAAAAGGCAAATGAAGGAGAGGGAAGCACTGCACATGCATTTCAACTAGTCGATGAAACTGCAAAGTTCGATCACGAAGATAATTAATGCCTTTGTCATGTCAGTGGCGCTTACACATGATGGCCCAATGGAATGCATCTTCAACGCTTCATAGATCTCCCGAGCACTGTAATCGCGATATCTTTGTAAGATGCGGGTCTGTTTAAAATTTGGAGTGCAACCACAATCTGCACAGTAAATTGTCAGATTGCTTCTTGTTTTGTCCTTCAGATTGTTCTTGTTCTCTAACTAAAAGCCGGTCGTTCGTGCAGCAACTCGTTTGACCAATGTAGTGGCCACTGAAAGACGTCGGTATCTCATATATAGCTTCCGCCTTGCATAGAACATGTCTCAGAGCACGTTGCTTCGAGATAGTTTCTAAGGCGTATATATTTGTTCACACGAGATAAGCGATCATGTTGCTAGCCAGCCCTCTGCTCTGTTGTCTTTCTTCTCTCGTATACCCGTGCTGTTCTTTACGATGAATTCATGCCAACAGGTTCAAGTTTCTACCCTTTTAAGATGTCTGGGCCCACTGTAGTAAGCTTCACCAGAACACCATTACTCATTTTCAATATAAGCCTTCTTCACCACATCATGAACAATATTGCGTTAAAGCTTATTAAGTCAACTGTATCATCATGGAGAAAATCAACTGTGTCTTGAAGAAAATCAGTCGTTGAAACATTGCTCGTTTTCTATAACGAGACACTTCAATGTGTAACTCCAAACGCAGTCATTGTACTGCCAGCAGCCTTTGTCAAAGCCAGCAGCACTGCCACCGTCATCATGAAAAGATCAGTGGCATCAGTGGCACGGTACCTTTTAACCAGCAAAAATAAAAAAGGGGGATTTTGCAGTGAAGAACATTAGAACTGCATTAGAACATACATTACAACTGAGTTACAACAGTGATGAAAATTCGAAAACCAACTTACAGATGGCGGGATCTTCAGTGTGAAAATATTGCCTTGCGCATCCGGCATGAGCACTTCCAGGATGGGGAAATCGTTGACCACGAACCCATCTTCAAAGCAGTAAACAGTGGTGATGTCCGAGGAAAGGTTGTACTTGCCCTGCAAGCACATGAATACATCACTATAAGAACTGAGCTAGATTAATTTACCCATTGTTATTATTTAAAATACTTAAAAGCCCGAACGGCACAGCACTTCGCGCGGGCAGCATAAAAAATAACTGCCACTAGGTGTAGGTATCTATGGCAGTTAATGGTAGAAAACATTGTTAATAATTGCATAATAAAACAAAAGAGGGCATCCAAATACCTCATTGCTTTGTAAGTGAGAACTAATGGACAGTGATGCCAAGGAAAGTATACAAGATGTCATTGAAAGTAATTGTAATGCACCTAAATGTGAAGAAAAGTGGACGAAAAGATAGCTTGTGGTGAACAGGGACCGAACCTGCTGCCTTCGAATAACGCGTCCGATGCTCTACCAACTGAGCTACCACGATGGCTATCCCTCCATCCACTCGATGGGGTATATGTGCATTAGAGCACGAGAGTGTCAGTCAGCGTTGCCACTTGACGGCGAGTGTGGAAAGCATTTTTTTCTGCCAGTTGGCTTTACGTAGCGTGTGATCTCATTACAAGCTGGCCGCTGAGCATTAGTCTCTCGCATACTACCTGAAGGTATCAGTGTTCGTTGCATCGGTAAGCTGATCAGGTGGCGGTGTTTTTTTTGCCTGCACTCACTACAGCTTTCATCACCAGGCGCACAACCGGCCAAGGAACCACCATCAACTTATAGGCTTACCGCTGCGACAGAGCCGGTGAGAGGCAGCTGCAGGTCATTTTGTTTGTTTAAACCACGACTGAGAGTAGCACGATTATGGCGTGCGAATGCACTAGTCACATTTTTTTTTATTCGCTGGCTTTCTATGCAACTTAAAAAAAATGGTACACGCAAGACTTTTTTTATCACAAATAATGCAGTGAAGGTTTCCGAAGAACCTCTTGAAGTTTGCAAATCCCACTTCTTGCTTTAATATCAATATCAGCAATTAGTTAAATAATCCTTATTAACAAATTGATTAACTACAAAACAAAATTATGAACCATCTCCCCGAAGGGAACCGTGATAGGATGTGAAGCTGCAGCAGCGCTGCGCACGCCGTTGACCCGCATGAAACGGGCGTCGATGCGGGTGCTGGAAGAACGGTTTAAAGCGAAACTCTGTGTAGCCTTTACTCGAGTTAACATTTCTTTGAAATGCAATGACACGGGGCGGGTTGGGTTTCGTGCAAGTTTCATCGCACATAAACGAGCCGAAAGAGTAGACAGAGTTAGTTGTGCGTCCGCATCTACCATACGGACACAGCCTCCCATTGTGAATGATTGGCAGGCTGTGTCCGTACGGCTGCCGCGTACGTGCAACTAAAGCTGTGGAGTGTTTCCACTCTGAGCGTTGTGGCCGATGGAGAGAGTGAAGCGAGAGAGAAGTGTGTTGAGAGCGGGTGAAGGAGCAACACAGCCAGGTATTTTTGGAGGAGCCGGCAGCTGCTGCAGGTGAGAGAGAGAGTGACGTCAACGTGCAGCTGCGACTTGACCTACTTGGCATCATTCCGACAACTGCGGCAGGGGGAATGCGGTGTGACGCGTTGGCACGGAGACACGGATGGACAGCGTTACACAGGCTAGTCAAAGAGCTGCTTCGTATTTAAAATTGTGTGTAGTGTGCTAAGTGGCTGTCAGCAACATGCAACTGAGTTCACTCACCTGCCTCTAATATAATTTTTTTACTTTTCACACAAGTTAGCTGGGACACCCAGTGTAAGGCAGATATGGTAATTTTTTCGGAGTATATACATTGATCCTGACAAGTAAAGAAGACTAAAAATAAAAATGAGTTTTCTCATTTTAATAAATTAGGCTTTCATAATTCCAAAATCACCATGCTTGCCACAAGAATACGCTTTCCAAGTGAGAAAATGTCTAAAAGAAAACGCAGGTGGTGACACCACCTTGAAATTCGTAGGGTGCCTTGATGCGAGTGCCCTCACAGGACGATGACAACTGCATCGTTTACTAGTGCAGCCACCAATTTCTTGCATCGGCTGGGTGCACGTTGGCTGCGGGACGTGCCTCAACAGCAGTGGCTCCTAATTCCAATGGAGACATGCGTTCTACTTTAGCTTGGATATACTCATTTTTTGCTAGAGTAGCATCGTTTACTAGTGCAGCCACCAATTTCTTGCATCGGCTGGGTGCACGTTGGCTGCGGGACGTACCTCAACAGCAGTGGCCCCTAATTCCAATGGAGACATGCGTTCTACTTTAGCTTGGATATACTCATTTCTTTGCTAGAGTAGATGATGAGCAAGAGGAAATTCACGATTCATATTAATCTTTCAGTTACAATAGTTGACATTGGGGCAAGCAACTGCTCGTCGTCATAGTCGCACCATCACCGTTAGCGTTCTGTCGTCATGCTTATGCATGGACATAGCGGGAATTGAGTGAAGTATAAGAAGGAAGTAAATAACTGATGTGTATTTAAGCATGAATGCCTGGCATCTTTACGGTCAATCAAATTATTATGCAGTGGATATGCGACTACATCAGTCATACATCAGGTAATCAGAACAAAGGCTAACGCACAAAAGATTACAACAATTTCATATACACCTTCCCAGGGAATTCTGTCAGCGAGCGTAGTGGAGACTTGACCATGTGTGCGTTGTTTGTACACCGCTCAATAATGCTCTTGGGAGTGTGCGTGGTAATTCTTTAGAGAGGGAATCACTTCACTGATCAGATGATAAATCAAGTTTCGCCCATCACTCACGTATCTTTGAGAACTGCCAAATAAGCATATTCATTGCCGCCAGTGTCATGAAGAGCATTTTTGTACTTAAAAAACAACACTGGGTTGCAAACGCTTTTTAGTATGAAGCATTCAAGATAGTGTAAAATGATGCAGCATTCTGTTCATGTCAGCACCTCAACGAGTCTCGGAATAGTCAGTTTCTTCATAAGAATTTTCTGGTAGATCAACAAGATCAAACAAACTGAGATTTGCACAAATACAGGCAGCCTTCCACACTCAAGCGTAACATAGAGGTGCAATTAGTCTCAATTATTCCACCTTAATGCACTGCTTCATTACAGAAATAAGCTGGAATAAGTCTTAAATAGCACACCAACTTTCGTGCACATTCAAACGTATAAGAGACTTAATATGAAACAAGGCCGCAAAATGCGAGCATAACAAACCACTTGTGGTTTCGCACTCTCAGATTTACCCTTTACACTTCTATGAGCGTGCATATGTTACTATTGAAGGCCTTTGTAGCAATAAGCATCATCATCCTGCTTCGTGGTTGAGAAAGACTGGTCATACCTTCAAAGCATGTTCTTCATTACATTATATCAAATAAGGATTTGTGAATATTGGAGCTTCGAATTCGTATAGAAATATACTTATATGAATAATCTGATTCGATTTAGAATTACCAGTATTCGAAGTTTCAGATAATTTGGCTCGCGCTGTGCATTCGACTCTTCCACACTGTACCACTCATTCAGAATCTCGCATCGTTCCAGTGCACAATGAAAGCGCTGCTGTAAACGGGCGCCCGAAGATTTTTGGGCCCAGAGCACTTATGATGATCAGGCACAGCATCACCGAAGCAAAGTGTGGGTACGAGCTACTAGGTATTTCACTTCAAGAGTGATTACAGCACAATGGAAGAAACGGGACAAAGAAACCAAGCAATACGAGCGCTGCCAGATGAACCGCATTTATTATTGTAGTCTTACGTCTTGGGCCTTTTTTATGTATTTTTTTTTCAAAATTGTCCCGCTTTATTTTTTACAGTCCAGAGGAGCTGCGTTCTTAGTCCTTTAAAAAACAAAACATTTTCAAGCCAGTTTAGCTTTGATAGTGCATTACGGAATGCAGCACCCTCGCATTTTTCACTGAGACAGCGTTACGAAATCTGTTTTCCGTGTCTACCAGGAAAGTCGGTGCGATCAAAAAGCAAGAAAATGGCGTCGGCTCTCTCAGGAAACCAGTTTTGGTGGCCACGACCCCTTTAAAGAGGAACTCCACCCTAAGCGGGGGTGCGCGCATCGAGGCACGCTAGGAATTCCCACAACAAAAATGCCATGATGTCATGAATTTCGACAAAGTCTACTAGATCCTACGTACTTCCTTATCGGTGGAAATGAAGTACATTGTCCTCCAAGGTGGCCACAGGCTTAACATATAATGTCTCTGCACATTCCCTTGAACCAATGTCATTAACACGCGAAAAATACATCTTGAAACCGTGATATCACACGAGGAGATTTCGGTGTGAAACTTCACAATGAAACTTTGTCCTCGATTTTCTCAATAATAATAATAATATTATCTGGTGTTTAACATCCGCAAACTACCATATGATTATAAGAGACGCCGTAGTGAAGGGCTCTGAAAATTTTAACCACCTGAGGTTCTTTAACGTGCACCCAAGTCTGAGCACACGAGCCTACAACATATTTGCCTTTATCGAAAATGCAGCCGCAGCAGTTGGGATTTTATACCGTTACTTGCGGGTTGGCAGTCGAGTGCCTTAGCCACTAGACTACCACGACAGGGTGACCTCGATTTTCTCGTCTATTTATTTATTAACACTGTAGACTCATAGTTCATGCACGGGGTTATTACAAATATGAAAGAAGCAGCAATGACAAAACAGCAATAAAGATGAATAATGTTGTTTCGCAGCCTGATCACATGTATCGGTAACACAATTCCATTCACTAGTGGTTCTTGGAAAACATGGATACTTAAATAGGTCAGTGCGAGCTGAATGTGGAGTTAAGGTGATGGCATGGTGGTGCCAGAAGGGCCTGCAGGCTAGAGGTGTCAAATACAAGGATGGACTTGCAGCCAGTTTTTTGTTTCGAAGCTCACGAAGAATTCAAGTCTAGCTTGTTTGCCTCCATGCTTGTAATAAGGCAATGTGACTTACTTACATGAAATCTAAAGAGGGAAAACTTGTTAATTATAAATATCATGGCCTTTCTTTCTATTAATAATGCTGTTATGAGGAAATTAAGGACACTAGAGTTCTCAGAGTAAAATTTAACAATCTAAGTCGACTCGATATTTCATTTTAGTGTCTATATAAGGGAAGCTTGCATCTGCAATTTTTTTTTTATTGAGCCTTAGCTTTTCTGTGTGAACTTAGCAGCTCCTTAGAAATTCAAATCAGGAGCTGCTTGGCCAATCTAGTAAACTAAAGGTCAGTGTACCAACCTGTTCGTTAAGCATGTCAAACACCCAGCGGAAGACATCTTCTGGCAACAAGAGGTTGGTGGCACCGGTGTCAACTATTGCAGGATCGTCATTCAGCTGAAAGTACACCAACACATTACACCAACGCTTCACTGCATCTCGAGAGAAAGAGCTCATTGATGAGAAAATACACAGACCCCAGGTCTGAGGTGTGTTTTTCAGTTTTGGGGGATGGTGGTGAGCGCAAGCATGAAAAGGCCCCTAACACTTTTCAAGCCCTTGTTTTTCACTTGAGGATACGCAATGCAAACTAATACCCAGAGATACCTCTCACACTGAGAAGAAAGTCTCTGTGACAATATTTAGTATTTTAATCATGTGAAAAACTCACCCATTGCCCTCCACTGCATCAGCGCTTATAAGCACTGATGCGGTGGGCGGCAATGCAGTAACTTTTTTGCATCATGAAACATTGAATCTTGCTGTATTGGCATTTTCATGGTGGCACCCACCAAAAGCATTTCTGACAGACAGGACAGTACTATGCACTCACTGGTTCAGTCAAAAGTTGCGGGTAGTCACTTTACTGCTGGAAAGCCATGCTTGAGATCTGTTTTGTGGGGTATTTTCCACATTTATATTCATGCAAAAACCACATGTGATATCATTACAAGGCACATTATAGCGCTGGGCACCAGAAAATTTAACCGTCTGGTATTAATTAAGATGCACCGACACTGCAGAACATATGGGATCGAATTGTGACTGGTGCAGCCGGGATGAAACACGCGACATTAGAGCCAGTAGCCAGGTGTTGTAACTACTTCACCCCTGTGATAAACCTAAAGGGCCAGTAAGCAACTCTGCAATCCAAAATTTGTGATAAATCAATAAATAAGCACTTTATGAAATCAACATGCTGCTGCTAATTCAACATGCTGCTCCTATTCTATTTCTTATGTATATTAATGATATTCAGTTCAGTATTGACAGCATGGCCCAAATGCGGCTTGTTGCTGACGACTCTGCAGTATATACAATAGTACGTCATCCAAGGGGTCAAATCTGGCTACATAATCCACTGCAATATATCTGTTTTTAGTGCAATACATGGGGCATGAGGCAGAGCGAGTCAAAAACCAAGTTTATTACATTCACCAATAAAAATGATCCAATCAATTTCATTATACTGATGGTAACACCACTCTCGAAAATGCCATGAGGTAAAATACTTGGGTCTTATACTCACGTCTAATCTCCAATTGAAAACTTCACATCTCCTCCATCTGCCAGGCCGCCAAATGCAAACTGTCTTTCTTATGAAGGAACCCACTAACACCTCATCACATGTGAAATTAAATGCCTACGAAAATACTCAGACCCTCTTTAGAGTATGCTGATTTAATCTGGAGCCCTTACCAAAAACACATAACTGAGAAATTGAACGCATACAAAAATAGCTGCCAGATTCATATAGCGTGCGTACTCTAGACAATGCAATGTCTCTGACCTTGAACAACTTTCACATCGAAGAATAGTTTCCAAGCCTAAATTCATTTATCGTTTGTGCCACAATTATTTCAAAATTCCAAACTCAAGTTATTTACGTCATCCTTTCCTACACTTATCGAGAACATACCACATTAATAGAATCAAGTAACCTTGAAGCCCCGTTAATGCACACCAATATTCTCTCTTCTTCTCAGCAATTTCTCAGTGGAACAATTAACAATTTACATGCTAGTGTCATGAATTACACTACAGTAGAATGTTCTGTTACTGAAGTGCAAGTTATACATTTCTGTTTATGATTGTCATTTTTTTTCTTTCGAATGTTTATTTTTGTAACAACTCCTGCAAGGGCCAATTGAGCCTGCAGCATGTTCAATTAAAAAAAAAAAGTGGACAAAGCTGTGAACTCGAACATAATACGACCGAAGTTCCTCAAAGAAAATGTACGGCAGGTGGACACATCTGTAATCACAGGTAACTAGAAAGTGAGAGAGCTTGCGAAGAAACCAATTATCTTCAACAGATATTTCCTTAGGCTGAGCCTATATAAACTGCAGTGCCAACTCATGTCCCGGTTCTAAATTATAGGTTGCTTAGATCACAGAATTTGTGAAGCATTGGTAACTTGTCCATTGAACGAGATGACAAACCCTATGTTGGGCCAGACGGTAGCAATAGTGCAGTGAGTGCCTGTCTCACAGCCTTTTTATCCCCAGTTCACAGACTCTTGCCAACCCCAGATTTTTTTCCCCCAAATGCACACTCTACTACAGAGAAGCGAGCAGACTTGCGCCACATCCTGTGTGGCAACTCTCTAATGTAGAATGATGGAGAATGCAGTGTACAGCTCAGACTGAGCTGCGCAACTGCATGCAGCGGGCTGCACTCATTGAAGATAGCCGAAAGCCACAAGCTTTCCGCCACGTTACACCACATCAAACCTGCTCATCAACAGGCTGTCACTGTAGATTGAAAATAACATGTCTTCACCACCACCATTGCCCGCGTGCCACTCTGGTACTTGCGCTTCGGTCCTTTTGCACTACAGTGGAGTGTGGTCAACCCACAGTGACTAGCACAGTGTTCCTCTATTGCCGAGTTTCTGCTTGCTTAATTTATATGCACGAGAGACGTAAGCAACTTACCTCGCTGCAGAGGCCCGGCCACTCGCTTTCCCCGACTCTGATGTTGGACACGTAAACAGAAAAGTAGGTGGGCATATAGACAGGAGTAAAAAGTGTTCCGTTCGGAATCTTTGCATTGAAGCTCTGCAAGAAGGAGGGGACGCACAAAATAAATGAATGTCAAGAAAAAAAAAAGAACGTCAAGTGCACCCACGGGTGAATTAACCTGATATGTGCGTGAGAGAAATAAAACATTAAAATTGACTAGAACTGGTCTGAGCCCCCCAGACGCCGCTCACCTACCCTATCCGATTCAATTCCTCCAGTGACGGCAATAGATACAACTCTTACGCATTACACACTGCTTTACGATTTGTTTTTACTTCGTGCATGATAAATCAAATGTTTGTACCATGTATCAATATGAGGTATGCCCTTGAAATGCCAGGTCTGCACGTCACTGTATTACTACTTTCTGCTCCCTTTATTTACAACATCGAGGCTAAGTAATTCAGAGTTATACACACAATGTCGAGGCTAATCATGAAAACTGATACAATTAAACTCCTTTATAAAAGACATGCACTGGGCAAAACTCGTCTTTCATATAAGGTCTCTCTCATAAGCAGGGTGCAAGTACTATGCATTTCCTTATCAACCCCTATTTCGATGTGGACAAACTGCATCTCTCATACCCATTTGTCTGTTACATCGGTGCCTCTATAAAGAGGTTCAAATGCACACAAAATATAGCCACGATGTTTTTTATCATACTGCCTAAGAGATGGAACTAGATCCATGTATATTTTCCATTCCTTATCACCAGGTTGGAACACTCGTAACGCCCAAAGCATCACACAGTGGTGACTGCTGCTGATTTCCAACAAATATATAATACCATTCACTAGCACGGATTGAAGTGCAAGTTGATCGACTGACTGATTCCTTAATTTATCCATATCAAGCATTTTATAAACTAGAGGTGTGGGAAAAGCAGAACTTCAGCACCATTAAACACTTTACACATGAAGGCAAAGATGCTGATTCCCCAGCCTCTCTTCCACTTTCAACTTCTGTGGAAGCCTAACTGATTTTGGCAGACAAGGGTGTGCTCCCTTCGAGTCTGGAGTCCCAAATCTGCCTTGTAGACGTCAATGCATAAGAACACCAGCTATTTTAGATGCTGAAAATTCCCAGCGTTTGATTTTTCCGATTTTCTTCCAAACTTCAGGTGTGAACAGCATTAATCGAGCCCGCACCTCTGCCACATCTAACATCTTTATGTTGGAACCAGCGTTTTTTCGCTTCAACATATATGCTACTGTAGCAGCACCTAAAAGGCAGATTTGCTGGATTGTGAGAGTGTGATGGGGTGAAGCATATTGAAAATCTAAAGGGGCCACTGCTAATAGTATCAACGAAGCGAAAAAAACAGCGCGCAACACAGGACAGTGACAGAGATGGACGAAACGCTGATCTGTCACTGTCCTGTGTTACGCGTTGTTTTTTCACTTTGCTGATCATGTACCAACCAGCCCAAATAAGCACTTTAGGCCAATAGGATGTTGACTGCATTTCTTTTAGGAAAGTTCAAATAGATTAAATAGTAAAATTCTAATGTGAATCAAATCGAACAGCAAACACCGTTGGAAAATTGTTTGAAACTTCAAATATCAGCACACCCCTACTACCAACTTGATAAGAGATTACTGCAGAAAAGGCTAAGTATCAGCAATAGAACACAATACAACAAAATGAATATAAAAAAGCGAATGAATCAAGGGCTTATTTTTTTGTTCAAAGCAACTGAATGAATTCAAGAAAGACACAGGAGGCATTATTTGTGGGTCATAAGTTCAGTATAGTAATTATTGCATAAATGAAAATGGATTTAAGCATACAGCAAACAACTTGCTGATGGCGAGGGCCAAACCTAAAACTTAACGAGTTTCACATCCAATGCTTTACCAATCAAACTACAGAGCTGACTGCTTGCCCATCCACTTTGTTGTATTTGTGCCCACATTATCCCAGGTGTATTAGCGAGTGCCACTTGTAGCTGTGGCAATGTATGTAACAAATGATGTGTAACAAAACAGCTCATTGATCCGTAACATTAGTCAGACAGGACAGATCACATGAGTAGCAACCATTTGAGTTATGTACTTATTTTCGTAACACAAAAGACAAACCCATACAATAGCAATCCTTATACTAAGCAGTGGTGTTGACAACCAGCATGTGACACAGATAATCTAAATATTGCAGCTCCAGAAAATGAATGTGCATCGATTTTTTGAAGGGAGTGGTGAAAAGTGGGCAAAAAGAAAGACACCATAGAAAGCTCACCAATGCCCCAAAGTTTTGTGCCGAGCCCATTTCGTGCTTATCACAGTAGGAGAGCACAAAATGAGTGATGCCCTTTTCAGCGGTCAAGGCCTCCATAAACTCTGTTGCTGTAGTTGGAATAAAATAAAAAGAAAAACTTCACGTAAGAAAGACACCAGTAAAAAAAGTTGAGTAAAAAATAAGCTACCCATACTCAGATTATCTCATAGAATTGGTACAATGAAATAAAAAATGATTTAAATTATCATGAATGATATTTAATGAGATTTCTGGCATCTAAAAAGGGCATGATCAGTCATACAAACTGCTGACAGCATTTTTTTTACTAATGCCACGAAACCTTTTTTCAAGGAATTACAAAAAGGTAAGACAAAAATGGTAATAAATAAAGCATGAATTTACTAGTCCACAAACTCGGTATGCCAGAAACAAATATCATTTGTAAACCATATCTCTCAAAATGCATAAAGCAGACAATATGGTGCATTAGTTCTCAGGTATACTGCATTGTTATCTATGCAAATAACCAAACTCATCTGAATTTGACTTGATAGTCATATTAAACTCCTGGGCTGTTAAAGACAAAAAAAAAGAAAGGTAGCCCAGTTGACATTTCGCACGAACAGGTTGAAAAATGAATACTCGAGTAGCATCGACAGCTGATAAGCTTGGTCTCTCCATTTGTCGTGCAAATGGAAAAGCTACCACAAAAGCTTTTTACAGTGTAAAAAGTCTTATGGTGGATTCCAATGGGAGAACAGGAGCACTGAGAACCCCTCTTCAGAGTGGAAGCTCCCTTAACGCCTTAACAGCAGAAGTGGAGCCATCTTTTGCAACTGCCAAGATGTGGAAACCATGCTCTTTTCTTACAGTGCCCACTTAGAGATCAAGTGGTTTGATATGTTAGTGCAAATTGTACATTAGTTTTATATTAAGAGACAGTTGTTCCCGATGAGATAACACACAGAAACGAGTATAGGTGACTGAATTTCCCAAGTACTATGCCTCCAATCGGAGGCAAAGGAAAACTTACTAAGGAAAACTAGTAACACGAAGGCACACTTGGAGCACTATACTACCCGAAAAAGTTTCCACATTACACTCATTGGGCCTGCAAAGGAAACACTACGTTCTTAATTGCTGAACGGTGATACTTTATCATGCCGCTAGTAAGATGGCCCCCGCAGCCGCCATCTTGCCAGAGGCAGGGCTTCATTCCTAGGCAATGATTTCCACTCCAGCAATTTTTTTAATCCTCCTTAGGAGGGAGTAGGAGCGCTGTCATCCACTGGTAGAACGAGTGAACTTTCGCTGCATCGAAACACGATTGAAGTGCCTTCGCCCAAAAAGCAGAGTAGGCCGATAACGGAAAAAATTGCATAACTTTTAAACATCAAATTCTACTTATTCGTCTCAATTTCTCTTCAGCCAGCGAGCATGGAGGCAACAGTACCAACCATGTGTAGTTTGACACGACTCATGTTGGCCGCATTGGATCCATTTGTACGAATAGCGATGATGACCGCTGCGAAGTGTGTAGAGCTATGTTTAGTGAGTGCATTGTCATAGGCGTGTGCAAAAGGGGTCGGGGAAGGGGGCAACCAGGCCCCATAGTCACCTAAGAGAAGGGAGGTGCAAAGTCTGCCCAGAACATAAAAGTGGTGAAAAAGTAGTGAAATATTTGACTGCGATAAGGCGTACAGAACATATCGTTATGACCGTGACGTCCGTATCGGTGGGGGCGTACTCGTTGCTGTCAATGAAGCGTTTAATTCCTCTGTGGTTCCGATCAGGTCATCCTTAGAAATAGTATGTGTGCGAATCATTTTTTCCTGTCGTGACTATATTTTGTGTGCATGTTATCGATCCCCAGCTCCTTCCCCTTTCTTTTGTTCTGAACTTCATGATGTTCGGAATCTGCTGAGTGTACGCTATCCCGATTCTCCCTTGATCCTTATGGTGATTTCAATTTTCCCGGTATTGTATGGCGTGCAGACTCCGTTAGCATAAAACAAAACTTACCAGAAAATATAGAATTTTTGAATTTTTGTACGGACTTTAACCTCACTCAGCTTGTTCTTGAGCCCACGCGTCAACATCAACCCGTTTCTAACCTCTAGACCTCGTACTTACAACTTCACCTGATCTCGTTTCTTCGATAACTTATCTCGATGGACTAAGTGATCACATGTTACTACATTTCACCGCGCAAGCTCACCGCCCTCGAGATCTAAGGTTTTCAAAATTATTAGGGATTATTGCGTGTCCAACACGGCACTAAATTACAGCAGAAATGGAACGTTTTACCGAGGAATACATACTAACTATGAAGAGCGATCTGTCAATGATAACTGGTTGCTTTCAAAAACAAATTATTATCTTTGCTCAACGAACATGTACCCACCAGAAGGAATTTGCACTAAACCCCGCTCTCATTGGTTTAGTTCCACTTTACGCCGACTCCGCAACAAAAAGAAGCGTCTGTTCCGAAGCACTAAACGTTCTAACCTCCCCAGCCGTTGGTCTGAGTACTATAGCATAAACAAGGAATATAACGACGCTGTTAGCAACACAAAAACAACATTTTTAAATTCCACACTGCCTGCTCTTCTTCAGACTATCCCCGCAAATTTGGGAGCATAATGAGAGGTGAATCTCGATCTAATATTCAATTAACATGTTCTGACCTGGTTGTACCACCTGACCAATGCTGCACGGTTCTAAATAATGCTTTTTCTTCAGTGTTTCAAACACAGCCCTTCATTATATCCCCATGTACCCATGCCGATTTTCCGCCCATGGTAACCTATTTTTGTTGGCTGGGTGGGCTTAACTAGCTAATTCAGGGTTTAAAAATGTCTTCTTCTGCAGGCCCCGATAAAATTTGCTCTAAAATGTTGAAATTAACAGAAGTGTATTCATTCCATTGTCCTTGCAAAACTTTTTCATCAGTCATACAGTGTTCATCGCTACCCGCTGATTGGAATTCCGGAAAGGTGGTTCCCGTCTATAAGTCAGGTAACTCGCGTCTTCCAGAAAACTATCGACCAATATCTCTCACAAGCATTTCCTGTAAGCTACTCGAACATATTATTTTCTCTAATTTAATGGACTTCCTTGAAACAAATTCCTGTTTTCATTCTTCCCAACATGGCTTCAGGAGAACTTTTCATGCGAAACCCAACTAGTATCTTTCACTAACGATCTCTTTGCCAATTCTGACGAAGGTTACGACACTCATTGCATTTTTCTTGATTTTCATAAGGCATTTGATACTGCTTCCTCAGAACTTCTCCTTGTTAAATAAATAAATTGAACCTTGACCCTAATGTGCTTGGCTGGATTAAGTCCTTTCTCTCTAACAGGTCGCAATATGTCATTGCTAACAACTGTTCTTCCGATATTTCTGCCGTAACATCAGGGGTGCCGCAGGGCTCTGTGTTAGGTCCATTGTTATTTTTGATTTATATAAACGACCTTCCTAACTTGTGTTAAGTTTTCAACCATTAAATTATTTGCTGATGATTGTGTGCTGTATTCCAAAATCACTAACCCAACTGATTCTATCAGACTTCAGAACGACCTAGATAACGTGTCTCTTTGGTGTCGTGACTGGCGGATGAAACTTAATTCAACCAAATGTAAAAGCATGCGTGTATCTCGAAAAAATTCAGGTTCTAACACTTGCATGTATCTTCTTAATGATGCTCCCTTATCCTCAGTGCACTCGTATAAATATCTTGGGCTTAACATTACTAACAATCTATCCTGGCAGAAACACGTCGAATACGTCACTAATAATGCTAACCGCATGCTCCGAGATTTGCGACAAACTTTTCTTCCTTACCCATGTCAGTAAAACTAACCTTTACAAAACGTTGGTACGCTCTAAACTAGAATACGCATGCGCCATCTGGGATCCCGGTCAAGTAACCCTAGCTCTCACTCTAGAAGCCGTTCAAAACCGCGCAGCCCGTTTCATTTTGTGCAATTATTCCCGTCAATGCCAGCATCACAGCCAGAAAAAAACTCTGAACTAACCAACTTATCGTTCCGGTCGAAATGCTCTCGCCTCTCTCTTTTTCATAAAATTTATCATTACAATCCATCTTTAAAAGAGAGCCTTCTCTCTTCCCCCTCTTACATTTCACCTCGTTTCGATCATTGCTTTAAAGTAGATGTGCCATTTTGCCGAACAAACCACTACAGTGATTCCTTCATTCCCAGAACAAGCAAGACTGGAACTGCCTTTCCGCCGCCACCGCATCCCTCATCGACCCTGCAAACTTCAAACTCTCCATTTTGCGCAATGTAACATTTCGCTTACTTTTGTTGTATAACCCCCACTCCTTTCTGTAAAGCCTTCGGGCATGGAAAGTATTCAAATAAATAAATAAATAAATAAACATTTACTTAATGGGAAGGGGGGGGGGCACTGCAAGGAACCTCCACCCCCACAAAGAAAAGAAACTCTGCACATGCCTATGTGCGTTGTTACACTAACACGGTACAAAACTGTACACACGTGACCGACAGATTTCACGCATGTTTTGCAGCTGTCACGCAGACAATGCTGAGACTTCGAATATTTTGATCACATGGTGCATTTCTACTCGCTCATCACTTGCATCACCTGCACTCCGTAAGCGAGTCACATTCCAGTGGCAGATTGAATGGCCCTGCTGTCAATGCTCTGCGCCACCCTCCTCACTGTATGACCCCTATACTTCTGTTTTCTCAACAAAATTCATGAATGAAAAGCCACCAGGCCACTAAAACTCGTCATGGAACTTAAGAGTTATTGATAAACAAGAACTGCCACAGCACATCACTCATGAGGCATAATGGTGCATAACTTTCAATGCAAAAAAATCAATGTAGAATGTTGTACATTATAAACTACAAAACAAAAGAAGGTAACGTTTTCTAATGTTCTCCACAAATATTGTGTCGACCAGGCCAGTAGCCAGGGTCCCAGCCCCTGAATTTCGAATGGTGAGGGGTATGCTACGAAGAATATTTTGTAGAACCTCGTTAATTCTTTTAATCAAGTGGGTTATCGAATTAACAGAACACGCAAAATGTGGAATGTGAGGAACTTGAAATTATTCAAATTAATCAGGGTTGATCCTTTGTGCTGTGCCGACTAGTTGGTGGCTCCAAGGGTTATGTTTGCCGGCAATACGTGGTCAAGTTTTGCCGAAAACAAAGGGGGAGGGGTGAATCGCGAGCCTAACTGCTGTCACTGCAAAAAAAAAAAAAAGTGAATAACTGAAATGCACGTCTGCGAAAAACAAGGAATCTTCACTGCAGCACAGTAGTGACACGTGGGCTGCATGTCGCCTACATCTCACTGTGTCAGCACGTCACGATGCGGCCATTCGCTCAATCTTTCTCGTAAAATAAGAAATTTAATGATGAACAGCGTGATGAAAATTGTCGCGATCTGTTTTGGCTGGCAAACATCATCATTGAAGCTTTCCACCCTAGTTTTCGAAGTAGGCATTGCAGGCGAAAACTCTGCCAGTAGTGCAAGTGTGCAAATTGCTGGAGCAACTGGCAATCGGAGGTTTGTATACATCGCAGATTTCTCCAGACTGTCCTTTATTATATTTCTTCAAAGACCAAGATAAAATGGGTAAATCGTGACGCGCTGACGTAATGAGAAACATGCGACACGCTGACCGCACGTCTCTGCTGTGTTGCAGTGAAGCACATCTTGTTTTTCATAGGCGCATATTTCAGTTGATCACCAGACCGTTTTTTATATATCTTATTTTAATGCTGGAAGTAGCGAGGCAGGGGTGCTTCAGCTACCACTCATTAATATCGCTAATGTACATTGCCTAGTGACTCTTTAGGGTCATACTTTCTGCGTATTTGCGGCGAAATCGGGGTTGGGAATTGGCACACTGCACCCAAAGTTTTCGCACTAAACGAACTTGTGCTGAGCGCTGCTTCATATTATCTGCTCAAGCTTACATTGCAAAATATGGGACCGCCGAAGTACTTCGAATTAAGCGGGATTTCTAAATAACCAAGTTCGAATTAACCAGGCTTCACTGTCGGGGTTTTTCCAGACGTTGAACAAGTACCTTCCCCCCCCCCCCCCGCCCCCAGAAAAAAGAAAAAATTAATTCCTTGCTACGGCTTTGTATCGACAGTGAAAATTTACAGCCAATTTCATAACACATACTTGTTAATTACTTTCTATGAATACTCTACTGGCACCTCAATATGCCCTTCAGTGGTGCCGCCTTTCTGTATGTAACTTGTTGATGCCAGTTGTGTCGACTTGTGGTCACAACAGAGCAACATACAGAACTCATAGGATGAACTTAACCTTCTCCATAGTCCATATGTCTTCACTTTACGTAACTGCTCAACATATGACTTTCATCTATGACTTTAGTGAAGAAACTGTGACGTTAGATGGCTCATCCCACATTTAGCACTACACGACTAAAGTCCAAATTGCTACTTTTCTTTCCCGAAATGGAACCAAACACTCTTTATTCTTTATTCGGTGAGTGCCCCGCTTTGCTCAAAAAGGCGTTACAGCAGGGGGGTTACAGACTGGAATAAAACAATTCTTCGTTTATACAGCACACTTGCTTGTCTTGCAGCTGGTTCCAATCTCTAATGGTCATCACAAAAAAGGAATTATAGCAGAGCAACATACAGAACTAATAGGATGAACTTAACCTTCTCCATAGTCCATATGTCTTCACTTTACCTAACTGCTCAGCATATGACTTTCATCTATGACTTTAGTGAAGAAACTGAGACGTTAGATGGCTCATCCCACATTTAGCACTCCTTGCGCAAACATTGGAAGACTATCATTTCATTTTTTTTGTGTCGAAATAGAACATGACAGACTGCAGAAAAACTTAATATTTATTTATATACTAATTACACTCACACCTCATTATAACAAAGTTGCTTTTTGCTCAAAAATAAGTTCATTATATCCAGAAATTTGTTATAAACGTATGCTCCTAACACTACAGTCATTGCAAGACCATTTTTCCTTTACTTCGTTTAAACCAATGTTTCGTTAAAACCGGGTTGGTTATATCAAGGTTTGAGTGTACAATTATTGACAGAAACTCACACACACATTGCTTTATTTCCTTTCCTATAATGTAATATTGGTTCCTTGAAATAATGCTGTCAATTTGACACATCTATACATAGTGCATCATAATTTGGGCCTTAAACAGATATACTGAAGGCTTTTATAGGCTGTTGTTAACAGAGGTGCTTTCATCTGCCCAGAGCCTGTTGCATTCTTCGTTTCCCAATCCTGTTCGGTGAAAACACAGTTCGAGACCAGCAAACATTGGGATTTATTTCTTTCTGATCACAAAAAGTACATGTGCGAAAAAAATTTAATAAAACAGAAGGGTAAAAACATTAATTCAGTCACCAAATAGAGTAATTAGTATTTGTTACTTGTAACTACAATGTAAAAAACCTCCTTCCACCTCCAAACTAAGCTCTTCATTCTTGAATAAAACCTTGAGGCCTCAAACTTAGGGCCACACTCCAGGTTTAAATAATGTGCGATTTGTTGGTTTAGTCCACAGTTGAAACCCTTCCTGCTAGCTACTGAGCTTAGTCATGCTAGTTGTCTAGACAGACCATTCGAGTGATGGGCCTACTGCCAGCAAGTCACACGCATACCCTAAAAAGTGGGCACAGGGATGACCGCCATCGTAGCTCAGCAATAGAGAAACGGACGCATTACTCAAAGGTCGCAGGTTCGGATCCAGCCGGTGGCAAGTTATCTTTTCGTCCACTTTTTTTTTTTTTCATCCCATTTCCATTACAAATACTTTTTATAACAACCCCTGGCATTATTATCTGTTAGTCCTTATTAATATTGTATACTTCGGTATAGTTCACTGAAATGGAACTATTGAATTTAGTTTTTTGAACAAAGTAACTTGTCACAGCTTTACTGATGTACTCAGAATCAAAGCCAAGCTCGCAATTGAGAAAGCGATGGCCCGATTATGCAATCGTGTTGCGCTCTTGATGGCGATAGTATAATTGGGCCCCACATGCACCGTCTTCTCAATCGCTAGCCCGGTTTTATTCGCTCCTTGGTGAACGCATCGACCGTGCAGCAAGAAAATGAATGTCTGTGCGCGTAACACAGGCCATTTCAAACTACTGCAGAATGCTTACTGCAAGTACCGTTGTTCAGTGCCCACTACGCGTCCGTGAGGTATCACGCATATCTGTACACTCTGTTGATTCTGTTGCCGAGTGCTATTATGATTAACTATGCGTGAGCACTTTGTAGTGGGTAGGTCTTTGAAGTACCCACTCATTCAATTCACATGTTTCGATGCCTGGTGTGATTACGCTTCTGCCACGCAATATATGATGCATCAAGGAGACTTCTCCCACTAAACGACATTCCTAGACACTCAAACCTCATGTTACAATGTTTATATTTAAGGGCACGCTTCCTTTGTTAGACACAAGCATAATGAGAACTAACAGATAATGATGCGAGAGAAATTATAGGGGATGTTATTAGAAGCAATTGTAATGTAAATGTGAGGAAAGAAAGTGAACGAAAAGATAACTTGCCACTGGCAAGATCCGAACCTCCGACCTTCAAATGACGCGTTCGATGCTCTACCACTGAGCTACAGTGGCAGTTATCCCCCCGTCCACCTTATAGGGTATATATGTGCGTTGAAATGCGGGAGCATCGGTTAGCCCTACCTGCTGGTGGTGAGTGCAAAACACTCTTCTTGCCTGTTTGGCGTCACATAGTAAGTGATCTTATTAAGAGATGGCAGCTGACCAATAATCCTTCGCGTACCACCTCAAGGCATCATGTCTGCCAGAACAAGACCCTCACCATGAATGAAGGAAAGGGTAGATTTACAGGCTTACTTTCTTTGTTAGACACAACATTAATGCAAACTAAGAGACAGTAATGCCAGGAAAAGTACAGGAGATGTTATTACAAGAATTTGTAATATAAATGTGAAGAAAGAAAGTCGACGAACAGATACCTTGCTACCGGCACGATTCGAACCTGTGACCTTCCTCGTTTAAACGAGCCCTGCAACACTTCTTGAGCATGGTCAGAAAACGCTGCCGATCGGTAGTAGAGGCTCCCGAGAACATGTGAGCCAAATATTATAGCACACCACCACAACCTGGAATTCACAATTAATTATCAAAGTTAGCTATCAATTGCTTTCTCTTCTCTCACCAAATGATGAAAGATGCTCAAAAATCACTCGCAGAAGACCTTATATCAGCCATAAGTTTATTGAAAATGGCGCGCTCAGTGGTTACAGGATTGCTGCGGGAGGCTGTGACTTGTCCACACGTGCACGCGTGATCACACTGAAAAAGCCGTGTATTTGATGTAAAAAAGAGAAAGTGCTCAAGGTCACCAGGTGCGTCCTCCCTCCCTGCTTAGCTTCCAGCACGTTTGCTGGGATAAGAGAAGAGAGAATGCGATGGCAGAGTGCGGCACATCTTTGCAAGTCCGCTTATACTGGACAGATTCCTAAAATTTCCGCGACTTCGGATTCGTGCGCCAACAAGTTCTTTTATTTCAATGAATCCATTACATAGTCACTTGAAAAAGTGTTTCAGCGACCCTTTAAATGCACATACATACCCTAAAATGTGGACGGGAGGATAGCTGACACTGTTTCTCAGTGGTAGAGCATCGAACACGTTATTCAAATGCCGCAGGTTCGGATCCTGCCGGTGGCACGTTATCTTTTCGTCCACTTTTAATTCTTCACATTTACATTTCAATTGCTTCTAATAGCATTCCCTATACTTTCCCTGGCATTATTGTCGGTTAGTTTTCATTAATTATAACAATGTTGCATCTTACAGGAAATTAGGTTTGTTATACAAGAAAATTTGCTACAAAGATTTATTCCTAACACTATATCTATTGCAAGACTATTTTTTCAGTTACTTCGTTATAACTGATATTTTGTTATATCGGTGCATTATATACAGGAATGAGTGTCGCGTTTATTTGCCAAAGCAGTTTTAAGCAAAGGCGAGGCTCTGCGGTAGAGCACTTGCTTGCCACATAGAGAACTTGAGTTTGAATCCTACTCGATCCAAAGCTTCTCATTTATTTATTTTATTTACCTCTTCCTTAATTTTTTTGGTTTCAAACAATGCCTACATTCGCAATGCCAACAGACTGTTGCGCCACCAAGCGTAATTCAGGGGTGTCCTCTTGAGGATGGTCAGCAGGCAGATTCTGCCTTGTTGGCCTGTGCTAGCGACAGTGTTATAAATACGTTAGCAAGAAATGAACACTAACCAATTTGCATGTTTCCTGAATCAGTTAATAAACCGGACTGTCTGTGAGACGGTAAACCCCATTCATTGTTGGAAGACAAGAAGTTTTCAGGAAGGGAAAAATGTGGTAACTCGCAGTTTCGATTATCGCCCGCAAAGTACACATATCAGTTTCGCAAGATTTTCTGCAGCCACGTAGGTTATTTAAATGTTATCGTCGGACTTTTGTAGTTGAAACACACCTTTAGTTACACGTGTATAGCATTCTTCAGGGCTTTTGTCGTGCATTAAACCCATAGCATTCATTGTAGGCGGAAAGTAGCGCAGGCTCGTGATTTGCTATCGAAAACATGGTCAACGCTGTGCCGCTTGTTTTTGTGCATTTGTTGATAGATGGCAGCACAATGCAAGCAATTCGCTAGTCAACAGGTTTCAGAGCGAAATGTTCTCCGCGCCCAGATAAACGTGGTGAGCGATGTGGTGTTGGTGTGGTCGAAGTCGTTCGGGGGAGGGAATTCCTCAGATTGCTTCCAGCAGTGATGTCGAAAAAAAACCATCGTGACGACGATTTTTTTACTGGGCATAGAAGGTTGTCAATGCACCGAGAGTGACAGCAGCGATGAACGATCAGCTGCTAACTCAGGAGATGTGAGTTACACTTCACACCCCCTCGTGCATTATTGTTTTTTCACACTCGAAAGTCACTTTGATAGTATTTAACGTACGATATCCTTCAGCAAGATCAAATGCAATACTCGGGCCATTAACGCAATACAGTTAAAACTCGACTAAATGAAACTGAGGAACCATGAATTATTTACTTAAACTGAAACTTCGTTAAATCGGGAAACAAAATGGCCTATAGGGGACTGCAGGGAGAATCCGAATTCGTTCGCTCAATGAGGGTATTCGTGAAATCGGCTTTCATTAAATCGAGTTCTACTTTTATTAGTATTAGCAGAGTCCTTCAATGCTTTTCTGGTCACGAAACTCGCCCGAAGGTTGATATAGGGACAAAATCTGTCGCTAGAGGCACCACCCGTCGTATGGGGGCCACAAGCCGCCGCACTGCTGGGCTTGTATGCGCACTGCAGCCGACGTTTCGACGCGATTATGTGCGTGCTGTTCTTCCTGTTACCTTTTTTTAAACGTCTCTGAACGCATCAATGCCACCAGATAAATAAGTTGAAACGGGATCCAGTGTCGACGACGAATGAGAGCTGTTTACTTTGGAACGCACGCGTAGTTTACTTGGAAGTGCGGGCCCACCTTATAAACAGCAGCGCATTAAAAGTGTTCTCACACCGCGCGATAACGCATTGTGTCAATAATTGTCTCATAGCCCAATTATATGCATACTTACGATGCCTCGAAGCGGTACTTGCGAGCTATAGCTCGCAAGTGTTGAAAGACGATGCTTATGCTCCATGCTCTTGATGCGAGCAGCTACTGCTTGATCTGCTCGACATGTTTGTATTTGCGCCCGGCCAAAAGGCGATTATGTTTATGCGGTAGGTGAGCTTTATATTCTGGTAGGGCCGCTAATAGGGGGAGGAAGGTGAACGAAATGAAACACGACCGGGTAGTACAGGAGCAATCACATTGGTTTATATCCGGCTCGCCTCTCGCGCGCTACTACCCAAGTATTCAAATGAACTGAATGGTTGAGCCAGAAGTTTTATTCCAGACCTTTCAATTGAGTTTATACCCAAATGCGCAGTTGTTTTGGACACACGTTTGTCCGATCGCTTTCTTGACGCGGGGACTTTCGATGCGAGGGCTTTCGCGACCGCTCTAAACGTGCCCAACATTTGATTGATCACTTCTTTCCACGCAGTTTACACGGGACATCCGCCGCTTGACGTTTCCTTGTGTTTACTGTTTAGGGCATTATTATTTACCGGCCGACAACCCATGATTTCTCCGGGAACGGAAGTACAGCAGCCTAATCTGGAAGTTCCTTTTGATGCCAGTGCAAGCCGCTTGGCCGCCTCTGCCACTACCGAGGTACCTCATCACACATTTGTTTTATTTGTTGGGTGGGAGGGGGGAAGGGCGGTTATGATTAAGGCATGCAATAAATTTTAAATTGGTGCTAATGATACGCCGCCTAGTAGTCAGGTGTGTACTTATGAATGGGAGATTAACATATGGTGCATGTAATGGGGGAAAGTTGGAAAGCATTTATTTACACACAAATACACTGAGAACAACACTTTGGAGAAGAAAAGCACTAGAAACTATTGCAGCTGTTCTGAGCAATGTTACACAATCTGTGACTCTACTGTACAATGTGTATTTCGTTTCATTAACAGCTGCACTCTGCCTTAGCTCACTGCCTAAAATAAACTGTATTTGAATATACACTATTTACACTATATGCAGATAAATTGAATAGTACGAAAATATTACAGTGTAATGATACAAGATACAACACTATATACAAATGGGAAGGCGTGCTCACATACACAGCCATTATGCTTAACACTGTGGCTTCCACCACCACTTGCAGGGCATGAACTGTGCACAGTTGCCCGCGAGGTTTTGTTTTTTTCTCGAGTGAAGAAATGTAATCTACATCTCAAAAAAAAAGTGTACAACCTCAGCTGTTGTCCCTAAAAGTGCAGCAGACAACCTACACTTGCTGACGCTGTGCGGCTGTCGGGCAAAATGCCCTCAACAATCCTCGCGTACACGTCACCGCATGCAATGTTTTGCACCGTGTACGTCTCTACATGTTCTTCAACAATTTTCAGGAGAGCAAGAAGACGGCTGCTAGGTACTTTCAAATAGCCCCTCGATTTTGTTTGTGGCTTGTCAGGTACGCCGGGAGCCCGTCAAAATTCTTGGAACGGCGTTCGTGCGAAGCCTCGGTCTCTCTCGCTGAAGCGACACGACCACCCCGTTCACGATGTGCTCGTCCGTTCTCACAACGTCGCTAGCATCAAAATGCTTTTCGCACACCAGAACGTTCTTACTTTCGAAGCTGAAACCGCCAGCTTCCAACCGCGGTATAGCTCGCTTCCATTTCTCTCGGAGTTCGGCGCTACTTGGGAAACAGAAGAGCGACGCCTTTTCTTTGTTGCTTCGGTATCCGGAGCTGCAACCCGTCACACAGCACGTCTTAGGCATTGTTCATTCGAATTTTCATGCCGTCCACCTTGAGCACGGTGCACTGGCACATGAAATTCGCGTTTCGGATGCAGAAACCGCGAGCTGCCACTACACAACGCCTTCGGGATGCCGCCGCGGCCAGTGCGTTCCGCCGGGCGCAGCGGGGCGATGGCCCCCCTAGGACGGCTTGCGCCGCGTAGCGGCCGCTCTTGGCCATATCAAGCTCTCCCATAGAGTGACGGAGAAGTTTCGTGACCAGAACGGTATTAAGGGACTGTGGTATTAGTTAGTGCCAACGACTGGTTCACACATTATAAGATGATGAGAAAAAAGCTCACCCTGGTGAGGTGTGGAAAAGCTAGTCCCCACAGACCCTGTCGTCGTGCATTGGGTGAAACATGTCCACCGAGGAAGCTATCGCAATAAGGGGCACCCTAAGCGACATTGACGTCATGTCTCGTAGGATGTCGCTACCGGCCGTTCCATTGTAACCGCCCGTGACGAACCTTTGACACATCCTCCGTACCTGCAACGTAAGTTGCTGACCTGAAATGAGTAAGATCCACGTGAAAAAAAATTTTTAAAAACAAATAAACTTTTCACACTTTCTAGTCATAGGCAATTTTTTATGGGGTTTACAAAACCTTTTTAGTGATGTCACAAATACTGTCAACATGTACCCGAGCCACTAAACAGCAGAATAGCCATAATTTTTTCGGGGGGGGGGGGAGGGGGGTAAACTTACCAATAGTTAATTAACAATATGTGCGACAGTAGGACACATACGTCCCACTGGAGAAGTTTTCTCCCACATCACCCATCACACTTAGTGCAGCGCTACGTCACTCACATTTTAGTTAAGTTTTTGTTGTCTCCAAACAAATTTTTACTGTGCTTTCGAAGAGTGAAAGTAATGTTACAATGGCATTCATTTTGGTCGGCGTTTTACGATAGATACAAACTTTCCTCCTCTTCAGATAGATAGAACCTACGAATCAAAATGTTGAACGATTTCCTATCTTTCTGGTTTTCCTGAGAGGTGATTTTAGCTTTCAGTCATCTCATGTTTTCTTATAAACTTGCACACCAACTTTACTGATAATGCATCCAAGCAAACCCCTCCGAAATTGCCCCCTCATACCCCAGTGAAATTGTGAATATTAGTGCAAGGAAATATCTTTTTTCATACATTATGCCTTTTTAAAAGTAGGCACATATTCAGGGACAACAGCTATACTAGACAGTTTCGACAGCAAAAGTAAGGACAGTCAAATAAGCTAACAAAGATAGTTGGTGCTTGCGATGAAGTAGGCTTTGGAGGAACAGAAAAGAGCGCAATGAAGGCTTGCAAGAGGTGGCGTTCTTCAGCTAAAACGAGGTCCGCACAACTTTTCTCTTCACAGCTCAAGAACTGATACTCTGCAGCACTTGCTTTGCCCGTTCCATCCTAAATATCCATTAAAGCAATCGTGACATGGTGCTTTTATGCGGCAGTAAGATGGTGTTTTCCCACTTTGTCAAAACACTCTCATGAAGAAGTCCCATTTTTTTTAGTACTAAACTACTGGCCTGATGTTGATAAATTTTATTCTATACTATTTCCTTGTAGCTTATATCAATATACCAAAGTTGTTTTTAATATCACTGAATCAAAATATAAGTAAACATACAGTGTTAATATATGTTTGCCATCTATTAGTATGTTGCCTGTGTCATGGTAACTGAAAAATTCTAGGAGGGAAGTGAATGAACTCCCTTCCCCCCTCCGTCCACATTGGAGCCCTGCAGATATGTGAGCTAATCCTTGCAGTGCAGTATGATGCATAGAATTTACAATGAAATTTCAAAGTGAGCAGCTGACGATTACTCACTTCTCTTGACACATCGTGCCATATAGTGAAATTAGCTGTATCATATACCCAAATGCACATAGATTACTGGCTGATTTGAGCATTGCGAGCTCCCTGGCTGCAACAGGTTGTTCTTCTCTACAGCATAGTGTTATGCTATAGAATTACACGAGCCCGTCACAATGAAAGTGAGCCGCACGTTCACAGAAAAGAAGAAAGTGCTCAAAATCATGACGTGTGCTGACGTACACGCATAGCTTCTACCTCGCTAGGAAAATAACTAGGGAGAAATCGCTTTACAGTCTACCACAAGTTCCTGTAACACAACTTGTACGTGGCAGATTTTGAAAGTTTTTGCGACAGTCAATTCGAAAGGCAATCAACTGCGCCAATAAGTTCATTCAATGATTACTTGAGTGCTGCCGGCACATTTAATACTTAGTCTTGTTTACTACAATTTTTGCATGCTCAAATAAGGTACTTGTAGTCTGGTGCTTCAGTTCCAAAAGGTTTCTCAGAACCCACCTATTTGTAAAGAAGTATGTAGTCAGGCTGTTGTCGTCTGACGCTGCAACTGCGATGTCGCTGCTCCCTGTCTACGTATAAGTTTATCTGAAAAACGTAGGTGGTTGACAGAGATCAAGTCCAATCACATACACAGTGAAAATTGAAACAAGTTGTCTACAGAGGCTCCATACGCCCTAAGCTTAAAGGATGCTCAACTTTGACAAACCATAATTTTTGTCAGCAACTACATTACAGGCATGTAACTTAAATGCACAGATCTGCGAAAGCATACGTCAAATGCCAAACACACTAGTTCATTTTTTCTTAACAGCATAAGAAATCGGCATAAGTTTTGTCAATGCACACATAAGTATAAAACTTGAAATATGATAAATCAAGCTCTCCGAGTCACACACTGTCGACTTTGACAATCCAGCGAAATTTTCACGAGCAGCCGTTTGAGTCATAATGTCTGATCAATGAGCATGCTACTTAATGAAGCCGTCTAATAATGAAAACACCAGATGACGCTTAAAAAAGGGGGGGTTACACACGTGTTGTGGAGGTGTTCCGAGGTACACTTTCGCAATGAAGCCCTCAGCGGCTGCGCCTTCGATGGCTTGGCCTTCGAGGCTCGTGAACTTCGTCGGTCGCACGGCAGGCCGTACGGGAAAGGCGATGATCCCATCGCTGTCAGAAGCGCTTCCCAGCGTTTCACTGACTAAAAACAGTACAGTGAGCGCTACCAGTTGAAAATACAGAAGCATTTGACCCGCGATCCAACATTGGGCACGGCGACCAAGTGGGCTTCGATTCTGCGAGAGGGTTAAAACCGCAGAAGGTGAACACCGAAAGAGCACTGGCTGGGAAGACCACGGAACGGTAAGCTAAACTGCTGAAAGAGCAGCGCGCACAGCTGGCAGTACTCACTTCAGCTACGATGCGCTGCGACTTGTCAAGGCGCAGCAACTCCGCTCGGTGTCAGGCGCTGTGTGTAGTAAACTGTATACACAACTTCCTGCACCTGCCGACGAACAAAAGACGATTGCTACCGAAGCAATCGCGACGCAACATCCATTCAACGTCACAGAACACGCTCCGTGCTTGCGCGCTTGTTGACGCGGATTGCCGGCGGAGACGACAATATCCGGTCCCGAGATGTCCCTAGATATGTCCTAGGGAAGATACTCTAGGCATTCGCAAATTGTGCATGCCGCGCGACGAGTGTCCTTGTGTGACGAGAGCTATTTAGTTTGATCAATGTCACTACAGTGGACTGTGCAATGAAACTCAATCTGGAAGGCCATTGTAACGCCTCGTACCATGTGACACCGGCTGTGCGAGCTCCTTGTTCGGGTTCATCCGATTGCAAAGTGAAACGTCCGCAGCAGTTTCTGTTTGGCTGATGGTTAGGCTGATTTGGCGTTCTTTCGTACGTGCAGCTAACAGGCGATGTATTATCTAAATTTCTTTTTAATTACAAGTATAGGCTGGACAATTTCGCGAATAGTTCTTCAAAGCAAGCAAACTGCAGTTTAGCTGGTCGCGACATCTAGTAATGAAAAGAAGAGTAGCTGCTTTATCTCGTTTTTAACCTAATGTGTAAAAATCAAAATTTTAATAATTTTTAATTCAAAATAGATGTCAAGACAATTAGCAAGTGATAATATTTTTGCCGCGAATCGCGTAAAATTTTGATTGTGCTGCCACAATGCAGCTTTCTTTTAGACATCCGGGTGGTGTTTCCGGCGCTTACGCTGACGCTCTCTTTCCGTGCGTGCGACACCGTGAATTTGAACGGAGCAACCGCGACTTCGCCAAGTTGCTGCGCCCGTACTTTTCGTGGCATGAGTCTGCGTAGCTCCGAGAAGTCGTGACACGTTTGGTTCGTCGTTGAACGAAGCTAAAATGAGGAAAGTGCTGTTCTCGGCAGCTTTTGCCCTTCTCTTCGTGGCGTCAAGGCGAAGAGAAATCAAAAGAAGGTGCGAAACCAGACTGGGCCAAGAAAGACGTACGCGACTTCAATGACGCCGACTTGGAGAGACTTTACGAACAGTGGGAGGCAAGTGGCTGCAACGTGATTTTGAAGTGTGCATCACACTAGGGCTCTGGCCTGTCGATTCACGGTCTCGAAAGATCCCAAACAGGGGGTGTGCACTGCAACCGACTTGTCGACAAGCGCACTTGTCTTTCAAGCCCGCTTGTCCAAACGTCGGCTTTACACACCGCCTGTTTATAATTCTTGCGTCACAAGCTTTCATCTTCCCCTGACTTTCGCCTTTTTTTGCTGTAGATTTCAGTGTCTCACCGTCACGCAGTGGTCAATGCAGGTGTAAATCAATGTTAATAATGCTCAAAACCAGTGCGATATAAAGTAACAAAAGTCTAAAGCAATATAAGCTACATAAGTAAGCACGAGTCAATGGCAATAATTGACGTAAATTCGCAAAAGAACTTAAAAATCATCTGGCTGATACCTGCGCCGCCCAACAGAAGGCCCACCGCCTTGGCAAGCGCGCTTTTGCCGAGGCGGTGGCAATCGCCAAGGAAATCGCTGGGTTCCCCGCGTTTCGCACTTTCTCATGTTTCACTAAAGTTGAGCTGCATTAAACACCAGAGTTGGAAATACCTGAGACCTGCACCGACATTAATGCAGGACTTTTGAGAATGTAATCAGTGACTCTGTCAAACTTTATGCTTCCTTCTGTAGGAAGACGAGGAGCCGCTGGAGCCGGATGAACTGCCGGAGCACATGCGGCCGGCTCCGAAGATTGATATGAGCAAGATGGACACCTCTAATCCAGAGAACATATTGAAGGCATCGAAGAAAGGCAGGATGCTTATGACATTTATCACCCTTCTAGGTGAGTCTTTGGCGGCTACTGCAGCGTAGCCTGCATACTATAATTGGAATGCTCGTTCACATGTACTGTTGAAGCACACTTGTCTGGAGCACTCAGTCGGCCAGATCAGTTGCCGTTTTTGTATAAACATGCAGAGATCGGCACTTTAGTGATACTAGACCGCATGCTAGGTACTTTGGCTGTAATTCAAGCATAAAAAGAAGCTTGTGGCTAATGTGATTAAGCAGCTGCGCATGACACCAGCGTGCACTGCAATGTGCTAGACTGCTCTAAACATGTGTGATTCTGAGTGTACGCATGTATGTGAAAAGATTAGCGTTTCAAATGTCTGCATAAAAGCAGGGTGAGGTAAGTGCACATTCAAGCTGCTTAAAAGCCAAATACCATGTTAATGGTCAGCATCTTTTTTTTTTTCAAGAAATGGAGTAAAACTTAACACCTTCCCTCAATGCATGATTGCTTGAAGAAATAGTGACTATGCGAATTTTGTCTCAAATAGTCATTTCACAGCTATCACAGGCAATAAGTTCAGGAGAGGCTTTAAATGATGAAAAGTTATTGAATGGGGAATGTCACTAGAGCCAACATTTGGACAAGTCCTCTACTCTTTGTTGGAATAGCTCTAACAAATAGGCATTTACTTTTGCAACTGTTGGCTTTAATTACATTGCCTGTTCAACAATTTCTCATTACACTGTTATACAGAATTATGGACACCACGAAAGAATGTCAAGTGTTTTGAGAGTTTCCTGTTTTCGTTACTGCCTCGCATGAAAGTAAATTTGGCAAGCAGGGCCATTGTCCTAAAAGTAATGCCGAAAGTGAAGCTGCTAGTCCTTGATCGTGCTGACACTAGAGACAGATAAAGCAACTGCTAGAGCACGCTGCCTAATACCAGTGTTACACGGTGCATTACTGATGATGAATTGGTATCAAATACAACACCAGTTGGCTCCCTTATGCAACTTGTTAAAAGGAGCCAATATGAGTAAAAATTCTTTCTAAACCAGGCCCATTATTTTATTTGTCATACTGTTAACCCTCTCTTGAGGGTTAACAGCATTTGTCATCCAAATTAACCATGTGACACCCCTGTTGACACGATACTGCACCCATGTTTTATCCACTAAGCATGCGTTACACTGCATTTATTTTATCTCCCGACATTTACAAAATAACAGCTTTGAAATTGGATGTGACCAAATGAAAGTTTTTCAACCGACGAATTCAGGATATCTACATCCGAGGGATTGGCATGCTCGACATTTGACTCTGCCAGCAATGTTGTTTGCTGCTTTTAATCAAAACACTGCTTATGCATTGTGATTCTTTTGCCACAAGCTGTCATAACACATTTCATGTCATTAACTACAATAACTTCATTAGCCATTAACCGAACAAATGAAAAACTAGTCATTTGAGCAGATAACACGCTAGGCTGAGAACGTGGGAAAATTGGGAGTTCGCCATAGAGAAAGAATGGTTTTGGTCTGACACAGAAGTGCAGAGTATGGTGTTTTGATGAACAGCTATTTCTTGGCTTACGTTTGTGCTTAGATCAGAGTTGCCGGTTCCGGTTATTATAAGCGAAATTGAATGTATGGTCACTTGTTGCATTATTTGGGACTTGCCTGGGCTTTTTTGGAAAATGTTGCATCACCCAGCACGCAATTTTTGATTAGAAACACTGCGAAACTTTGGTTCCCTATACCAGTCAGCATTTGTAGAATATTTGAACCTTAGTGCACAGACACGAGAACACACAAGAAAGGAACTCACCGGACAAGCGAGATGAACAACTGATTTTTATTCATTAACAAACCACAAAATTACTCTTTTGTCACACCTCAAGAACACTGCGCATGATCAAATCGACATTGGACAATCATTGACAAAAAGCGATAACACCTTTACCTTAGACGTGTAATCTCACATATTGTTCAACGATTCAATTCCTTTATCATTCAGCTAAACCGAAGGGTGACTGGCGCACATGTCTTTATGAGGCATGATGTCTTTTGGTGCGAGATCACACAGTCTACGGTAAAGGTTTTATCTGTTTATATGGATGATGTGTGAAGACGTCAGTGATGGTGATTGTGTGTAAGGCTAGGAAAAATTCTTCCCTTTATTCATGCACCTATTCTCATTATACAAAATAAGTTTGTACACCTTCCAGATGTATTTGTAGTATTTTTTTCCGTAATGCAACGCAATTTTCAATAATTGGAACATTTGTTTACCTTTGCTTATTTTGAGCTTCGAAGAAGCACTGCTGCCTTTTTGGGCTTGTTTTGGGGTGACTGTCAACTTGTTTGCTCGGCGGCACCTAGCAATTCTGACTTGGATCTATTTATCCATACCTCGACAGGCTATTATTGATTCACCGCTTCAGTGTTTATTGATCAGAGGTGTGATGGAGGGAGGAGTGCCATGACGTTTTCCCGCAAACTCTTTCATGAGACATTCTTGATTTAATATCTCATGTGAGTCGCATATTTCATAAAAATTTTCTTACTTGATTGCAAGTACTGATAGAACTTATTTGCGGGTAAAAGATCAAAGGCGTGTTGCATATACAGCACTGATTTTGTCAAATACTGGCATTAAAGAGCATTTACACCATGATCAGAAAGACTAATTTTGTGCCAGTGGACTCGCAAATCTACTCACCCAGGCTCAGGTCAAGCTGTGAGTTTGTCTGAGTGAATCTGTTGGAACAAGTTGGTAAGTTTGAGTCTGAGTCAGTACGGTTGAGAAAAAGTTGGGTGAGTCATAGTCCGAGTGAGTGCTGTTGAGTAAAATTTCGGTGAATCTGTTTGAGTGAGCTCTCAGAGCAAAATATGTTTTGGGAGTGAGTTCCAATATTACCGCTGACCTATGGTCACAATACCATCTCCCTCAATTGATTGGGCATTGTTGGCCAATAATGTCTGGTAAAAATTTTTCTCTTCTTCCATGTTGCTTTCCTCAAGTTGATCCTCACTTTGTATTGTTTTTTCTTTTTCAGGAAAACCAACGAGAGAAGAGACCGAGGAGATAACGAGCATCTGGCAAACAAGCTTAATGAATAACCATATTAGCGTAGATAGGTAAGTACATATAATGTGTACATATTTTATAAAGCAGAGTCAATTCTAAAGGTATTTCTTGTATCAGCAAGAAGCATGTGATTAAGCAGTCTTTGAGCAAAAATTTCAGCTGCTAAATGCAGCATTCAGAAGTGCACGTTAGCAGCTTTTGCTTTCAAAGGCCAACCAAAGCATATTCGTTGTGTATAGCACAAAGGAGCCCAGGGAAGCATAGTGGCAGGTAACTGCTTTTTTATAGCCTTGTGGCAGTAATTATGAGACGAGGGATACTTTCTTTCATTGTTAGACAGCTTCATATGGATTTGTATTGCTTTATATTTACTATTAATAAACTTGAGCTCCTTGGCTCCTCCCGTAGTTCTTGCTCATTATGCCTTGTAAAAAAAAAAAGGTTTCCTCTTAGTATCCCCGAAGTGTATCACCGGAGGTTAGCAATTTACTAAGGGATGGGGGGGGGCTGTGTAACGCCTTTAGTTCCTGTATAGAGGAGACACACGTGTTCCCTGATCAAAACAAACAAAATAGTTATCCCACCAGAAACAAAGTAAGGGTTTTTTTTTTTTTTCAATGCACACCATGTGATCGCATGTTTAGACAGTACTACAGTTGTGCTTAATATGAGCTGTAACAGGGTGCCCATGGTTTAAGAGGTACTAGCCTGTGCCATGAAACTTGCAGACATTGAGTTGGTTTAAAGAACACCGGAAGCTGTAATAATGTTGTAATTTATAATTTACTAGCTTTCCTTATATTGGCACTGCCATGTGCTGTTGGCACCACTTTGAACGTGCGCACTGTGTTGGAGCTCATACTAGAAGTGACTCTGCACTATTTTATTTATTTTTCTTTCTGTGTTTCACATCTTTTTCACTTCAAGATTTTGCTAGTTTACATGGTCAGCTTGAATACAGTTTACACATTACTGCAGTGCCTGGCTTCCTGTAGCGAACCATAATGAGGGTATCCTTTGTTTGAATTCAGTGTGTACATTAACATGGGCTATTGCTCTTTGCCTTTTCAGGTACATCCTTGATGACAACCGAGCCCTGTTCACCTTCAAGGATGGTTCGCAGGCTTGGGAGGCAAAAGATTTTTTGGTTCAGCAGGATCAGCTGGAAACGATCACCATCGAAAATAAGCCGTATTATGGGAAGAATGCTGGCGACAAGGTATGCTCAAAGTGTTGCCGCATTCCTTTTATAAAAAAAATGAAGGGCAGTTGTTAATTCCCGTGTCAAACGTTTCCAATGTTGAAGATTTAATTTATGGACACTTTTGCTATTGGAATTAATTGAACACTGTAAGGTTTTATAACAAGTAATTTGAAATCAGCCAGAAAACTGAATACCTGTTTTAATAATAACTAACAGACAATGATGCCAAGGAAAGTATACTTTCTTCGGCATCATTGTCTGTTAGCTCTCATTAATATTGTCTAAGGTAGAAAACTGAGCTTTGACTAACCACTTCTTTACTTAATACCTGTTCTGCAAAATTTGATGCTCAGATAGACAAATTGGTTCTTGTTCCTACATCCTGTCTCTGCTTAGAGCACTTTTGCAAATGCTGTATTATTTTTCTAAGTAGTGGCCAGAACACTGCATTGTTTATGGGACTGAGCACGCTGTTGCAAGTGCTGAAATCGTGCTGTATAAAACTACGCATGCAAATGGCAGCCGTTCCGAAAACTAGATGAAATACTTGAAAATAAGGAAAACAGCATTATTCTGGGTAATCTAATATGAAGAAGCACATTCGATGATCATTGTGCCAACAACGTCCTATTAATTTGCACGTATTTTCGTTCATTATTCAAATTCGCTTCATAGTTGGAAATTTGATTTTTGCACAGTTTTCGGAAGTATTTACCATACAGGCAGCTCAGTGGCTGCTTCATAGCGCTGCTGAGCTTAGTGTGGTGGTTTCAGTTCTGGTTGCAATGGCCACTTTTAGATCAGGCGAAATGTTACACTGCTCGTGTATTTGTACTTAAGCTTAGGCATAGACTTAAAGCTTTTTCCATGAAACACATGCTAAGTGCAACAGCCCGCCGATGCTGTTGCTCTTGTCTTGATAGATGGCGGGCCACTCGAGTTTCTGAGGCAGGCACATAACACTCTTAAGCATCCTGAAACAGCAGCAGAATCTTCGTGAATGAATTGCTCAATCTCTCTAGTTTCTACTATCTGCTGTCTGTCACCTCGTGTTGTGTCAGTTTTGGTGGGACGATTGATGGGTAGCTGTAAATGTGCTCTTTTGCTCGTGCTCACACTCATTCGCGTGATGCACGATTGGCAGCGAGCAGTCCCCACTCCATATACATGGAGCGTGGACTGCTCCATGATAGCGTGGACTGCTCCATGATATATGTATATACATATACATATATCTGTAGCATCAATTGTGTCAGTCTTGCCATGCATAACAGAAGACAACTTCGTCTTCTTACGTGGATGCCAAAATGCCAATGTGTATCGTATCCACTGCAGGAGGTTCTGAATTTGCTTTTAATGTGTATACTTGGCAAATATATACCAACCACACATTCTGTATGGTTCAAATCAAAGGAATCCAACTGACTGGCCAAGTGAAAAAAAGAGGACATTATAGTTGTATTTACCTGTAGTGTAGTGACTATGACTTATTTAAACATACAAGGGCCAAAATTTGCTATAATTGTTGGTAAGATTCCAACCTACAATCATCAAATTACGCGTTCAACACCGTACCAATTGGGCTATGACTGAATTCGGTTTCTTGCTCACTTGGTTGGGTATTTCTGTACGTGTAATTTTATTCATTTGTTTATTACTTGAAAATACTGCCAATCTCATGTGAGATCAAGGCAGAGAAAGGGGAATTACAGCACCCAGAAAAATAAAAAAATGAAATCAATTAGAATTTTTCACCAACTAATGCACAATTGCAACTTAAGTTGTGGCATATAGAAAGAGCAAAAGATTACAGTAGGTTGTACAACAATGCGCATGAAGTACATAAGTGCAAATATAAGTAAAATGCAAGTTATACAATATACACATTATTCCTATAGAAATAGAACAAGCTTGGGTAAAACAGTTGTGGTTATACATAAATGAGGTAATAACATGACTAAACCATGCTGTATCATTAGTAAAACTTGCTCTGTTGTAGAAAACTTGTCGAGCGAGTAATTCCTGGGAGGGTGAGCCAGTGACACTCATAGCCAAAGCTGCAACTGTGGAACAGTCCTTGTTGCCAGAGGGCGCCATGTAGTGTATGTGATGTGATAACGAGGTGGCAGCTGACCGATAAACCCTTGCATGCTTACCTAAGGCATTGTGTCTGCACGGACAAACAGTGCCAGTGCAATGTCTCAAGCAGTTTTGGTAGGCTTTTCAGCTTAGATTGGGTACTCTGAAAATCTGGATTTTCGATTGTTTAAGCTCTGCCATAAAAGGTGTACATTGTTTCTTTGACACATGCCACAACATCCAGTGTTCATTAATGTAATGTTTCAATTAACTATGTTTTTTCAGTGGTCCTAAAGCTCAAAGTCACTGTTTCTGCCTTAATTACGTTTTGCTTTTGCAGGAAATTCAAGACATGTTAGACCTTATCAATGAAAAGTTTGGGAAAAAGTGATGCTACTCTAATCCATTCGAGAGAACCGTGAAGAAATTGTTTCTCTGTTTTCATTACAAGAACAGCAATTTCAAATATTTAAAGGCCTCTGTCACAAAGACAGAAGGAATATGGCAAATGGGGTTTATCTTTGCCAGTTATTGCAGAACAAGTATAAACACCTTACTTTCCATGTATAGTGCTGCTAATTTACGACTGTCCTGATTAAAAGTAAAGACCTCTTTGTCTCCTCTTCTAGAATGTGACACTATGTGCCCTACTCCATTACGTTTTTTGAGTGACAATCACTTAAAATGGCCACGTTGTTCTATGCTGTTGTAGTTTGACTTTATGCAGGCAGAGCCAAATATAGCGCAGTCGTTTTAGCGCATGCTCGCACCAAAAGAAAGCCTTCTTTCTCTTCTTCGAGCACCTTGATAATTACTTTAACGCATGCAAAACCACTTCGAGCATAGCCATTTGAGCACGAAGTCTCACCAAGGAGGTCTTCGTGCCTTTGTTCCTTAAGTGCTTTGATGATGATAAAAATAAATAGAATTAAAGATATAATAATACAGAAAAGCTGTAAGAGGAAACTGAGAAATAAATAAGGCTGCTCAACTCAGCACACTATTCAGACGAAAAAATTGAGAAACTTTCTCAATCAGTGCTTACTTTCTAGCCTTTGTCAGTGTGCTTTACATGAATGCAGTTTTTCTCTCAGGAACATTATTCTCTCGGGAACTAAGTAGGGATTTTGCTGCTGAGAAGAGCAAAAAGTGACGTATAATGTGTGAACTATGGTACCGTACGGATGACATTGCGGCTTGTGTGAAGGCTGACATTTTGTCCTAGCTTAGTACCATTCTCTGCAATGCAAGTTTGCCAGAGGCTACAATAGGAAAATGAAGTAAATAAATATCATGACATTGCAAAAGCCAGGTTTTACAGGTCAGTGCAGCCTTTTCTTTTATGTAAGTATAAATTAAAACAATCAAAATCAGTTAGAAGCCATTGATCAATTTCTTAAATTCTCAGCATGTGCGCAAAATGCACATACAAGATCTGCTAAAACAATAAATGCTGGCAAGAAGTACTGAATACCATGTAGTAAGGAAAGTGTTAATTTAAGGGCTCATTTTCTCTGTCAGATGCAATATTAATGAGAACTGACACAAATAACGCTGGGGAAAGTATAGGGGATGATGTTAGAAGTAATTGTGACGTAAATTTACATGACAATTATTTCTAACATCATCTTCTATACTTTCCCTGGCATTTTTTTCCGCTAGTTCTCATTTATGAATACCATGCAAGTTATTTCTTATAGGACTTGAAAACGTAAAAAACAAGAAAGTGAGAACGTATGCCACGAGTGCAGTGGCAGGATGCCGTTTCGTAGGTTTGAAAAGCAAGCTATGCTGAAGTAAAAATACTGGTCTCAGGTTGTTAGTGTGCCATGATGTTTCAAGTCGCGTAAAAGTGGTACTGGCACTGGCAAGAGGTGCCGTCTCAGTCTGCAACTAAATGCGCTAACCATTAGAGGTGCTGTGAAGACTCCACATGCCAAAAGAGAACATATGGTATCTCTGTGTAAGTGTTTCCTGTAGCCTAATAAGTTCATCAAGGCCAATTCAGTGACAATTTGCTCGGAAAAGAGCAGTTCCACTTCTATATTCTAGCATATCAGGGCACTTTCAGGTTGCAAGTTGGACATATTGAAAACTGTTTCCTCCCTTGACTAGGCTTTCATTAGGGTGTTACTTTTGGGACATAGTGTCAGCAATGATTCCCATGATGAAGTAGCAAAAAAATTAAGAGACAGTTATAACACTCTCTGATGTGAAATATGCGAAATATGGCTGCAGTTGCGTGAAGTGGAACAAGGAAGTCTAAACTTTTTTTTTTTTGATTGATTCTGCAACTTAGCTACATAATGTAGTCCTTAAAATATAAAATATTTTGTGTGCCCTTTGAAGGGCGAGATTGTTCCTGAACTGAGAGTTACAAAGTAAATCGACATACCATATTAATTTTGGATCAGAAGAAACAGCAAAAAGGTTGTTTTAAATACGTTTGAATGATAGTTGTATACATGGTTGACAGATATTACAGCTTCTCATTGACCAACTTGCAAATGTTCAACGTACCGTAACCATTGTTCAAATTCTTTGCACTCGCGTAATATTTTCATCTATTGGGTAGAGCTTCTTTGTTGAAAGCGTATACTTGTGGGTTCTGGCGTTCGCGACGCTGAGCCTCTGCCCGGACAACTCATTCAGCTGTGGCATCCGATGATGCACTCTAATCAGCTGTGTTGTACATTTTCAGGAAGAAAGCATGAGCCCTGGAATGCATGACTTGCACAGTGTGCTTTACTTGGCAGCTGTGGCACAGTCAATGTTGCGCTTGTGCTTTCATTTTCATTTTTCTTTCCCTGCTCTCATTGATTTTGTCTTCATCCTGTGCTGTGCCATGTTTTCTCAGTTACTTATCACCTGCTCTACTGTTCTCACTATGTTTTTACTCTATCTTCCTTGTCTGGCTTTCTTTGTGATAATTGTGATTCATCTTGTGCTGCACTTTGCGTTTGTGCTCTCACATTCTTCGTTTCCAATGGTTTGCCGACGAGGATGAAAGGGCACTTAAGGGCGGGTACGAATTGGCATCAACGAGCTGCATTCTAAAAGTTTTCCAGGCACACATCTGTCTCTTAATACTGAAAACGGCAACCTCATTTTGTGGCAGCCAACAATGATCCTCTCTACTTCCAGACTGTCCCCCAAAACTGCATTCTGTGCACTTTCACAGCTTGTGAGGCAGTGTTCGCACTGCCTGGAAGAATGTGGTTGAATTTAAGCTCTTTTAACTGCCTTTCATTGTATGATTTTACATTTACACAACTGTCCAGGTTTTTCTTATACCGGTGTCACACAGGCACTTTTAATCGCGATCAGGGTGACCTAGATCGGTTTTCTTGATCGCGATGAACTTTATGGCCACTGCTACATGGCCCAAGCTAATCTCGTTCGAGCTTGGGTTGTATGAAATGCACCAGGTGGCACTTGCGTGCCGTAAAACCTGTCATTGCCAAAACTCGGGGTACAATACTTTAATAGAGCCATTTACTAGAAATATGTTATTCGTGCAAGAACTGCTCGAACATCAACACTTTGTAGGCCACTACAAAAATAATTTCATAAATCTATCATTCGGTAGAGCTTTTTTTGCACTTACCTGTATTGCTGTGCGAGAATCTTAATCTATTATATAACTTAATCTTAAACATTTATTTTTGACGGCACCTGCTCGTAGCCGTCCAGTTGCAGCGAAACTGCAATATCGTTGCCCAAGCCAGAGTTTACTTCTGTTGCCTCATGTCTCCCAGTTGCTCCTGTCAGCAGTGCATTACTGTAAAGGGCTCTTCATTCGACCGCAAAGTGCGCTTACACTGCGACAAAATCGAAAAGCTGATGACAGTCACAATCAATTTGCTTCGAGGTGCTCCAACTGCTCTGACGGTGCGAGAGTTGAACCTGTCGTCTGCTTATCGTCTGCTTCTCCCATAATTACATGCAGACAATACGAATCTTAAAATATGCAATATTACAGTTACTTTTCCAATTGCAACACTTCATGATTTTTTTATAAGTAAATATATTGCTTTTTAAATCTGTATTTACAGAACCATGCTTGATTTTCTTGTTTCTTTTACTTTCAATAAGCTCTACCAAGAGTGCAGATCTCTAAATAGGATCACGATGCGCGGATCGCGATAGTCTTGATCCCAATTGGGCGTGATCATGATTAAAAGTGACCACGTAGCAGCACCTAATCCAGATCGTGGTTAATTTTTATTGGCACTGATCGCAATTCAAAATTCCCTTGCGACACCGGTAATAGGGTAATTTCGGCTCGTATTTATTTGTTTGTGTATGACAGGCGTGCTGCATTCTCCAATTTGCGAATAAGTTTTTATTATCCTTAAAAAAGTAAGTAAAAAATGTGTTTGCCCATAACATTTATTGGGGCTATTCTGAAGCTTTGTTTTTATAACTTGAAGTACAGCGATGTGTCTCCCCTCGATTTTCGTGGCTCCCACATTTTCAGGGGGACTGGCTGTATTGAAATATGGAGAAGGATGAAATGGTGGTGGGGTCATCAGTTAAGCCGTACAGAGTAGTGAGCATTGAAGCGTACCTTGTGTGAAACATTAGGATGGGCATTGGCCATACGAGATAAGGGGAAACAGAGACAGCTGATCGATCCAAATTCAAGGAGGAGAATTTACATGAGGTGAGGCACACATTATACAGAGATGATTCGTAGAGTTATTACATTGATCATGGCTGGATCCTGGCCGTGGTGGCTGCATTTTCGATGAATGCAGAAGTGCTTGAGGCCCGTGTGCTTAGATTTAGGTGCACAACAAAGAACACTGGGTGGTCGAAATTTCAGGATCTCTCCACTACGCTGCATCTGAATATCATGTCATGGTTTCGGGACGTTAAACCACAACTATTAATAATAATAATAATATATTATTATTATTATTTTATTACATTGTTCGTGGAGGCAGGGAAACATAATTGATGATTGGAGGTTTAGGTAGGTGATTGGAGGTGTAAGAAACTGGCAATTGCAGGGTTGAGTCAGCTTGCACAAGACAAGGTATTATTGAAGTGCACTGGAACGGGCTATCGTTATTTTAGGTGCGTGAAATAAGCCAATGTTGATAGTACCCACTCGTGGATTCACAGAGCAGCACCAATGCCGATGAGACACGATCATTAATGGAAGGTATCTCCCGGCTTCATAAACTCCAACTAGGTCATTACGTACAGTGATGACAGCATTGCATTAAAAATAAAAAGTAAACAGAGAAATTTGCAAAAGTGTTGTCCGTCAACGCTAGTGCATGTCTTTCCTTTGTGTGTTTCCCCTGCACTGTTATCATGGGTGCATGTTCCAGCCCGCCTGATTTATCGTCCTTGTCAGCCACAGCAGAGAAGTGGTTATGGAGCTCGGATGCTGACCCGAAAGTAACAAGTTCTAACCACATTGTGGCAGTCACATTTGATGTTTGTGGAATGCTACAAGATGTGTACTATGTGATATCGGTGCACATTAAAGAATGCCACGTGGTTGCAATTTACAGAGCCCTCCACCACGGCATCTCTCATAAGTATGCCATGGCTTTGCGACATAAAACCTTGCATGTTATTTACCATTCTCATGCCCTTCATACATAAGTGTAATTGTGCTCTGCATGTGACACTGTTTCGTCTTACTATGCAGGCACAAAGCAAGAAAGCAGTAGATGAGCTGTGACATTCGTCATCGTCGCCACCATTTCCAAGGTCACTCACTGCGTCTGCACTTACTTCATAATGCGAATTCGTAACTGTAATTTCTCTTGACGTCCAGAAGTGGTGTCTGTTTTTTTGTTACTGAGTCCCTGACAGATGCTTATGTGCTTATTTATTCCTAAATGTGAATGTGGAGATAAAGTGAACAATTGGTAAATGTGTGTTTATTTCACAATGTACAGATTTTCTGCTCTCTAATGTTATGGTAATGTCCGTGCCAAAATTAGGTAAAATTAGGCTTGAATATGTTTGGTCGCACATTTGTGAAAGCTTCGAGTGCTTTTGGTGGTCCATTATTTTTTCTCGACTTACGGAGGAAATGTCACTAAAGAGATGTGCTCAAATAAACAGGTTTGTTTTTGCACGTGCTTTGTGCTTCATGCTTTTTCGTGATATGGAATAGCGTCGCACTGCTGGAACCGCTCTAAGGGACGATGCACCAAAAACACGCCAAGTGTTGTGAATGCTGGCACCGGAACGATACGAACGGCGGCAACATCAACGTAAACGAAATGCAGGCAGCCTAGTCTCGCATCTCTGTCGATACGAAGTAAAAAAACAATGCGCTTAAATTTTGTTTGCATATTTGAATATTTTTGTCAACCGTTATACCGCTATTCAGGCAACAGATTAAACAACTTACACACGTTGCCTCGAATAATTCTAGCAGTGTCACGTGTTAGTTCGGCGTACGTAGGACCATTCCTTGTTGTATAAGTCACCTTCACCATGGTGGGCGCACGCCTTTGAAATGAAGGTCAAGTGGCGTTCAGTCTGAGGTTTCATCTCTTTCTGGGGCGCGTAGCATTGCATATCTTAGCAGGTGAGATCGTGAGCACCTAGTGCATGCATTCCTCTTGCCTGTTCAAAATTGGCCACCGTGGTGGTCTAGTGGCTAAGGTACTGGGCTGCTGACCTGCAGGTCGCAGGATTGAATCCCGGCTGCGGCGGCTGCATTTTCGATAAAAGCGAAAATGCTGTAGGCCCGTGTGCTCGGATTTGGGTGCACGTTAAGGAAACCCAGGTGGTCGAAATGGCCGGAGGCTTCCGCTATGGCGTCTTTTATAATCATATGGTGGTTTGGGATGCTAACCCCACATATCAATCAATAATTAACGTACAAATAAAAGATATGTACTAAGTAGGAAAATATGCTATACTTTGCAAGTCTTGCATTCAAGGTAGGATGCACTCGTGTAAAAAGCCTTGCACAATAAGCATTTCAAGTTCTCCCATTACGTCTCTACACATCAAACATTAGAAAGTGCATTCACGCGCGCACAACTGTTCACATGCATGGGCAGCTCTGAAACAGAGTGAGGACTTAAGTGTTGCTACGCCTGGGGAAGTTCATCGAACAGGCTGTCAGACATAGGAAATCATTGTGCAATGCACCCCGAAAGCTATGGTCGTCTCCAAAGGTGAGTGATCTCCTTCTTCTGCCAAGGCCTGTGCACTGTGTTCAGGGAGATTGAAGCGATGTTGCAATGGAAACACGGTTTGTTTGTAAATCCAGATAGGCACACGGCTAATGAGATGGCTTACTCTAATGGCAGTGAGGGGGTCTGAAACGAGTCTGCCGTTCCGGTAGTGTCGTAGAGTCATTCGGAAGCTGGAGTGCTAAAGACGAAGATTAGACTAAAGGAATTAGAGCTGCAAATAATATGTGAACAACGTGGCTCCGGGCCGAGCCAGTGCATTGACAAGGGCAGGAGAATCGTAGTGAACTGCGACCCATTTCAAAGTTAACAGTGTGCTGCCGAAGTTTGCGACGGAGGCGGAGGTCCCATTTTATGGTTTGAGGCCGCAGAGAGCGCGCTGGATCGCTACGAGGTCCCAAAAGATTGGTGGGGCCAAATTGTTTATCCGTTAGTGGTGGAAAAAATTCCGTTCGTGTCGACGCGCTTGGCACCATCTCGGCATGGGGACTACGAGATACTTGAGCATGCTGTACTCGATGAATCGAAGCTGTCCGCCAGAGAATACCTCCGCCGCTTCCACGGGGCGAGGAAATGAGCCGCAGAGGGGTGGCGTGTGTTCGCGACAAGGCTGCAGAGCTACTTGCATTTTTACGTGGAGGCGAGAGGCGTGAGTACTTTTGAGGAGCTGTTAGAACTCTTTACCGCGGATTAGATGAAGGGCGGCTTGTCGGAGGGCGCTTTGTGGTACGTTATATTCCAAGAGGGAGGGTGCTGTCATAAAGCGTATGACATCGCTCCGTTACTGGTAACATACGAGGAAGCGGAAGGCCAAAACAACGGCATCAAAAGGGCAGAATGCAAAATCACAGGGGCCGGCTGCGGACCCGCAGAGTCAGGTTAGACCATCAGCGCGGAAACCCGCAAAATCGCGAAGTATTTTTTTTTTTTTTTTTGGGGGGGGGGGGGTATAGTCACTTGCCCAAGGGCGGTTGACCGCAATGCTGCTAGGTCTGACCTGAGGAAAGCTGTGGTCTGTCCGCGCGTGTGTCGGTGTTTTCGACAATGGCTGGAGGTCGCGAACGCCCTTTAGTCTCGGTTGCCGGGATATTGAGATTCGTGCCATCCTTGACACGGGGTCTGATATCACAGTTGTTCGGCAGAACGTAGTCCCGCCGGAGCTTGTTCAGCCTGGCGGGTCAGCTAGCTGGTCTCCGCGTTCGGAGAAGAAGTAAAGGCAAAGCTGACAATGCTGCCGCTGACGCTCGCGTGTGACAGGGGGACTTCGTGGGTGTAAGACAGACAGTGCCGGTATTGTGCACGTTGACAGACAAGCTAATGACACGTGCTGAATGTTGTCGGAGCGAGCGTGGAAGCTGATGAAAAAGGCGGTCAACTTGAAGCAACCGAACGTGCATAATACGCAAATTAATAGGTGGGCGGAGTCGGAGAGTTTTTTAGGTGGCGAAGGCAGTGCTAGAGGTTGACGATCAGTGCTCCGGGAAATTGTTTCTTCTGTCGAAAAGACTGAATAGATTCTGCGGTAACTCTGCGGCAAAGTTAACTCTGCGGCAAAGTTAACTCTAAGGCCGCTCGTGCTTCAGTGCTAAAGCGCAGCGCCCGCACAAATGCGGATGCGCTGTCGCGCGTGCCAAAGGGGTGTTGTGATCGCAGTAACAGTGCCGGGCAATCGGCAGGAAAGGGGCAGCGCTCCCTTAGTGCTCCAGCCAAGTGTCAGTGACGTGTGAGAACTTCGAGGCACTTGAACAGCATTTTTGTGAAATGTGTGTTGATGAAGTGTGTTCTTTTGCCACTGCAAGTATGCACGAGTTTGCTTGTTTTCTTCTTTGATTTGCTTGTTTTTTTAGTTTATTGCTGTTTTATTCATTTACTTAGCTATTGAGTGACCTCATGTCAGTTTGCTTTGTTTCACGGTGTAAACTACTCTTACACCGTGGTTTGTTTGCCGGGCAGTGGCGTACAATGAGATCCGCAGGGTACAGTCGAGGAAACACTATGCGTAGTGTGACAACCCCTCTGTTGTTCAAGAAAACGCGAAGTGCGGCCCCGAGCTGGGGGGGGGGGGGGCGACATCCTTGTATTCGCGTAGCGGCTTTTTAAGTGCCAACCACTGGCACGGTTCGCTCGCGTCTACGCGTCAAAAGCGTCAAATCGCCTCTCGGCGTCGGCTTCGGAGGGGAAAAGTGCCAACCACTGGCACGCGTATGCTTGCGCCTACGCGTCAAAAGCGTCTAGTCGCGCCTGTGGAGGAAAAGGGCGTGCAACTACTGGCACGCGTCGACCACGTTGACGCCCACGCGTCCAAGGCCGATGCGCAATGTTGCTTGATCTTTTGGCTTGGAACTGTCCAAGTTCAGCACAGAACGGCACGTTCTCAACTGGAGCAGGAATGTATGTTTCAGAGGATATGAGAACACGTTAACAAGTTGATAGTGCTTCAACCACCACAGTTTAGACTATTTTAGAGGTAATTGACATTTCAGGGCCCAAAGTAACTACAGCGGTAGCACCAGAAATCAACATCGGTGCGTGTGCCGCTCCCGCGAATGAACATTCGCGTCTAGCATACTGTACGGCTATCATAGGCGTGTGCAGGGCTCTCCTTAAGGGGGGGGGGGGGGGGGCAAAGTTTGTCCCAGTGCCCCTCCCCAGGGCTGACTTAGCACCCCCTCCCTATTATGTTAATATATGGAATTGACATTGAGCTCCCCCCCCCCCCTCCTCTCGGCGGTGAATGAGGCGTGGCTGCCTTCCTGATCAGGTTTACAAACCACCGGGTTTCTATACCTGCACTACCAAAGTTACTAACAATATCTTGTATATGCTGGTACCTTCAGTATATTTACACAACATATTTATATCAGTCAACTTATATAATCAACGCCTGCAACTTCATGATCTGAGAGATTTAAGTCAGTCATAAGACTACCAATTGAGGCCAGGTAGCAGGCTTTCGGTTGATGTGTGTGTTCGAAATATCCTCTAATGCAACAAAGCACACCCGGTTCTTATTGACACAAGAGATATTGGTATAAGATAGGAACCAAATACTGCGTAGAATGCCTTCGGGCATTTTCCATAGCTGAAAATGTGCTCTAATGCAACTAACTGTGCCTGACACTTCATGATGTGATCAGATATTTGGTCAGAATATTTTCAACTGAACCTTGCACTGGAAGACTTCTGGACGTTGTCTTTAGTCAAAGTATTCTCTAAAACGACAGACGACACCCAACTGTTCATGAAGTGACAGATATCGGTCATAATATTAGAACTGAAACCTCAATACAAGACTTCTGGACGTTGTCTTTAGTCAAAGTATTCTCTAGAACGACAGATGACACCCAACTGTTCATGAAGTGACAGATATCGGTCATAATATTATAACTGAAACCTCAATACAAGACTTCTGGAACGTTGTCTTAGTCAAAGTATTCTCTAGAACGACAGACGACACCCAACTGTTCATGAAATGACAGATATCGGTCATAATATTATAACTGAAACCTTAATACAAGCTTCTTGGACGTTGTCTTTAGTCAAAGTATTCTCTATAACGACAGACGACACACAACTGTTCATGAAGTGACAGATATCGGTCATAATACTATAACTGACACCTCAATACAAGACTTCTGGACGTTGTCTTTAGTCAAAGTATTCTCTAGAACGACAGACGACAATCAACTGTTCATGAAGTCACAAATATCGGTCATAACATTAGAACTGAAACCTTAATGCAAGACTTCTGGACGTTTTGTCTTTAGTCAAAGTATTCTCTAAAACGACAGACGACACCCAACTGTTCATGAAGTGCCAGATATCGGTCATAATATTAGAACTGAAACCTCAATACCAGACTTCTGGAACGGTGTCTTTAGTCAAAGTATTCTCTAGAACGACAGACGACACCCAACTGTTCATGAGGTGACAGATATCGGTCAGTAATATAAACTAAACCTCAATACAAGACTTCTGGAACGTTGTCTTTAGTCAAAGTATTCTCTAGAACGACAGACGACACCCAACTGTTCTGAAGTGACAGTATATCGGTCATAATATTAGAACTAAAACCCAATACAAGACTTCTGGACGTTGTCTTTAGTCAAAGTATTCTCTAAACGACAATACGACACCCAATTGTTCCAGAAGTCACAGATATCGGTCATAATTATAGAACTGAAACCTGTAAGGAAGACTTCTGAATGTTATCTTTAGTCAAAGTATTCTCTAAAACGACAAACGACACCGAACTGTTCATGAAGTCACAGATATCAGTCATAATATTGGAACGGAACCCTGTATGGAAGACTTCTGCACGTTCTCTTTAGTCAAATTATTCTCTAAAATGACAAACCGCACCCAACTGTTCATAAAGTCAATGTTATCAGTCATAATATTGGAAGTGAACCCTGTATAGAAGGCTTTTGAACGATGTCTGCAGCCGAAATGGCCTGCAGCCAAAATGAACGTTGTCTGCAGCCGAAACAACGCACACCTACTCTTCATGATGTGACGGATTTAGGTCATGAGGCTGTAATTGTGCCCTGTTCAGAGGGCTTTGAATGATAAGCGTATTGGAAATATCCTGTCATGCAAGAAACCGCATCTGGCTCTTAATGATACAACAGATACTGCCATAAGAATGGAACCAAGCACTACGTAGAATGCCTCTGGGCATTTTTTGTAGTCAAAATATGCTCTAATGCAACTAACTGTACTTGAAGTTTTCATAATAAGAGATATTGGCCATAGGGCTGCAACTGAACCTTGTAGGAAAGACTTCTGGATGTTGTCTGTAGTTAAAGTATTCTCTAAAACGACAAACCGCGTCTAACTCTTCATGAAGTCACAGATATCAGTCATAATACTGGAACTGAACCCTGCATGGAAGGCAGCCAAAATGTTCTCCAATGCAATAAATATACCCGACACATCACGATGCAACAGATATTAGCGACTAGATTGGAACCGAGCACAGCGTTGAACACTTTCGGATGGTATTTATTTATTTTCAAATACAGCTGCTCACTGTGAGGCTACTGCAAAAGTGGCATACATATATACAAAATGAAAGAATATAAACAGTAATATCACATTAAGTGTGCCAAGGTAAACAAATATCACTACCCTTGAGTGCACCCCTGTAATAAATGAGAGAAATAGGACATTATTATACAAGTGCCTCCAAAAAGTCAGACACACTGGGATTAGGAATCAAACCAAGTAGATCAATCCAGTGTTTGATAACTTTATTTGAACGTGTTAGAGAACTCTACAAATGACTTCTAAGCTGGGTGGTGATTGCGGATCAGTGCTGTGTTGAAGACTTCAGCACTTTGCTGGTAGTTTAAATATCCTTTAACATCTACAAAATGCATCTGACACTTCTTGATGAGACAGACATTGGTTTTGAGATTACAGCCAAGCACTGTGGCTTTAGCATGTCATTAATTGTCAAAATACACTATAATGCAATAAAGCATGCCAAAAATTTTTGATGGGACAGATACTGATCAAAGGATTGCACCAGAGCACCGTACAGAAGTTTTGGCAAGTTTTCCAACAGAACTACACAGAATATGCTTAAGTGAATGCGTATATATAATCCAAGTTAATGCATATACTAAAAAACCGAACAGAAATGAAGGACTCCTTGGAAACACATACAAATATTCAATGTTCAGAACCATCGAATATATTGAGCTCATTACAGTCTGGAGGCACAGATAAATACAAGCACAGCTCTGAAAGGACTCATAAGTCACATGAGGTACTTTTTGCATTTCTTCTACACAAAGTGCAGTACCATACTAGTGTACCTTCATTCATTCTGTGCATACATGTGGTGATCTTCTCTTCCCACAATCGTGTCATCGTGCAGCTGATTTCAAATCAGGTGCTTCTCACAAGGTTTTCAGTTATCTGTCCAGCTGTAAACAGATCGCGCGTTATGTTATAGTAAACTGTAAAATGACGGAGAAGCGCCATTGTATGCCTATAGCTATGAGTATCAGAATGAACTACAAATTAAGAATGTGTGTGTTAGAATGCCTCCAAACAACGTATGTGCTACTGAGCGTAGCACAGAAGCAGAAGAAGCGAGAAGTGAAATAGCAGGCAATACCAGCAGCACTTAATCATGCAACTTTCTTTTTCGATCACCACAGCGACGCACGCTCGAGTTTCTGTCTTGTACGTGAATGGAAATGAGACCGCTGACAGCCCAGTGTGTCAGCGTCGCTGGTACCCGACACGAAGTCGCATCTCACTGCTACCAACCAGCGCACGCTTATGATTAGCTTGGCAACACACAAAAACGATTAGCACCGAAGCCAACGAATGTTTCCGCGTCATACAATTCGCGAATACACTTATATAAGTACGTACGTTTTCACATCACGGAAATGTGTTGGCTAGTGCGAGGTTCGCTTTCAGCGATGATGAATATTGATGTTGAAAACAAACACAGTGCAGATAAAAACTCCTCCGTATGACCTACGCGATATTTCGGTCGTCGTATATGGTGTCTATGTTGCGACGGAAACTACCGTAGAGTTTTTTTCAGCCGATGTGCCTCGCATGTGCTGGTTCATACGAACTAGATGGTAGAGGCCTGCGCTGGATGCAGATGACACCGATCTGAATTGCCTCCGCGGTAGGCGAGGGCTCACGCTCAAACCTTCGAACCTCCGAAGTATGTTCGCACTCGTTTTTAGCACAGAAAGTCACAGATGAAAGCACAAGAACACCGACATGCTCCTTTCGCTCGGCCGACGATCGCACAGGGGTCCGGCGCTAGCATAGCCGGCCGGCATTCGCTGGATTTGTCGGCGTCGCTCGAACTCGGCACGAAACCGCGTCACGCTGGTAGCACTCGCAGTCGTTCGTCGTTTCGTTGTCGTTCTAGATTACGAAGCGGTCATTCAGGAACGTTAGGAGTAGTTTTCATGCTTGCTTTCCCTCGCGCCTGCTCGCGTATTAGGCGCTTACGCGAATTTTGGAAGGGCGTGTAAGGTCTGGCGTCGCAGGAAGGGGAGGGGGCGAGTGCGTCTTTCCCCTCCAAAGCATGGCATCCAAGAACCAGCAACCGAGAGTCGAGGTCAGCGCGTGGCGATGCTCGTACAAGGACGAAAAACGCGCCGGCAGACCACACCCCCGCTCTCCCCAAAACCATTCAGAATTGAAAGCCGTGGTCCGTTCACCATAGTTCTAACGACCAACGTGGCTGCCTGTGACCAGCGGGGTGCCAGCAAGCGGTGTCAAAGCGTCCTGCATGCTGACACCAATACATTTCGGATGAAGTGTCCACAAAGCGCCGTCAAGCCAGACGGTATACCACGTCGTGGCATGGGCCCTCTGGCTAACCAGCCGCACTTGGTAACTTGATCCGGGGAGCTGAGCAACGCCACCATCAGATGTTTTATGTTTTTTTAATGGGCTTTCCGGAATGTTGGTGTTGGCCGTCCCTTTTCGTCTCTCTCTTACGAGTGACTTAAAGACTGCAGGGAGAGAGAGAGGGGAGACCACCGGCATAAGAACGTGCAGTCTGTCCATTAAGGATACAGAATGATTTTGATTTGCCGTGAGGAGAACGGGGAGGTTCAATGAAGGGGTTAAAACCCGGCTCCCGGCTCCTCCCGGGGGTGCTGGTCGCAGCAAAGAGTGCTTGGCACTATATATCGTCTCTGCCGAGATAACGGGCGACAGTCCCAAGTGCTCACTTAATTGTCTTGTAAATTTGTTTATATACATGCTGTCCAGTTGCTGCTAGGTACGTTCGAAAGAATGGCCTCCATCCTTGACGAGCAGCAGCAGCGGAGACGAGGCAAGACGAACACAACAAACCTTGCACTCCCTTCTGTAGCGACGGCAGCTACGCTGCTGAGAGAGCACCGCTCTATAGAACGGAGGGAGTGAGTAGAAGGTTGCGTTTTACTACGGGCAACCTGTAAGCATTGGTGGTGTTATATCACAGTTTGTCCACATAGCTGAACACGACATCGCTTCATAATACAAGAAAACAGATCGATCATGCGTAGGAAGCGGCTGCGCAGGTGGCATTTGTGCAGTCATAGAGACTGATGGCTGTGATTGGTAAAAAATGCCGCCATATCCACGAAGTGAATGTGATGAGTGGGCGAAGCTCCGGAGGTAAACCTGGTAAACCATGAATCCTCCGTACATTTTGCCCACTCGATTTTATTGCAACGCTCCCCCTAGCGTACGTCGCCGCACTATATCGAACGATGACACGCGCCATATGTGGCATCATTCCTTTTATAACACCTCGCATCTTTTATAATCAACTACACGTACCGCCGTCTAGTTTATAACATCTTGCATCTTTTGGACGGACGGACGGACGGACGGATGGATGGACGGACGGAAGGACGGACGGATGGATGGACGGATGGATGGATGGACGGATGGATGGATGGATGGATGGATGGACGTACGGATGGACGGATGGACGGATGGATATGGCTGTACCCTTTAGATCGGGCGGTGGCTAGCGTAATACTTAGAACTGAACGAGAGGTGGCTACATACAGGGGACGCACAGCCCACGCCTTAAGGAGCTTCGCTCCTAAAAAAACAGATGTCTTGCGTAGCACCTCAGAATGTGCGCATACGTTATGTCTACAGCGCCACGCTGCTGCCGCCAGGAATGAACCAGCAGTCGAACGCTGAAAGCGTTCAAGCAGTTCACGCTGCCAAGCTCGCATCAAAGGAGAAAGCTCGCATCAAAGGATGTTAGCGTCCTGCAGGACGCTAACATCAAGACGCCATGACTTTTCCGAAAAAGAGAATGGAATTACGAGCTCCCAGACAATATGGCGATGATCAGAGATGTACAGGAGAAGGAGGGAAGTGCAGAACGCGTAAATCGGAGACAAACGCCTCTAACGCACGTGGAATATAAGCCCGGTCGAGCCCGCTAGAGGAGATCGTCCACGTCGCCATGTCCAAACAAAGGTATTTCCGCGCACTACATTGTGCGCATCCAGTAATGCAAATTAGTGGACAAGGCGTCGCAGTTCGCGTAAATTCCAAGCAGACCGACTCTAGCCAGGACGTTGTACATCGGCTCGCGTATTTAGAACGCAGTTGAAATCGCCATTAGAATGGCATTACACACACACACACACCACACACACCACACACACACACACACACACACACCACACACACACACACACCCCACACACACACACACACACACACACACACACACACGCACACACACACACACACGCACGCACGCACACACATGCCCCGCCGCGGTTGTCTAGTGGCTAAGGTACTCGGCTGCTGACTCGCAGGTCGCGGGCTCAAATCCCGGCTACGGCGGCTGCATTTCCCATGGAGGCGGAAATGTCATAGGCCCGTGTGCTCAGATTTGGGTGCATGTTAAAGAACCCCAGGTGGTCAAAATTTCCGGAGCCCTCCACTACGGCGTCTCCCATAATCATATGGTGGTTTTGGGACGTTAAACCACACAAATCAATCAATCACACACACACACACACGCACGCATGCACGCACGCGCACGCACACACACACACACACACACACAACACACCCACACACACACAACCACACACACACACCACACACACACCACACACACACACACCACACACACACAGATGTCTGGTCCATACACATACAGTATTATTAATCTGAAAGAAAAGTAGCTGCAGTCAAAGCCAATACCCTACCCACACAATCGTAAAAACATGATAATCCCGTACCAAAGCCTGTTTAAAGATAGTGAAGCCTACTCCCATAAAACTAGAGGTAGTGAAAGAGAAATATCAATCTAACTTACATTTAAAAGCGAGCACGTCAGATACCGAAAAGAAATTCTTTTCCTGCAGGCACACAACGTTGCGATTCGCAACACGAGCAGAACTAATCACTTTGGCCTGTTTTGCCGCTCTGCAAAAACCTTGAACGTTCAATGAAATAATATGCATTGTAGTAGCCACAACGAAAGGTAAAGACTAACCTGCACGCATAATTCTAGACGGTGTCCTGAAAGTGTCCAGGACACTTTCTCAACCACGTCACGACGCACTGTCCAACACTCCGGAAAGGGCCGAGATTTCTTTGGGCCATTGGGATTCAGCATGGCCATCACTGCGTTCATCGGAGCAAGAGGTGGAAGTGTGCCCTCACTTGGTTTCACGTTGGCTCCCATTCCGACGTTGGATTCGCCAAGGCTAGACAGTAAAGCTGTCTTTCGAAGACGTGTCCTGTGAAGGTAGGGACTGAGCCACCGGCAAGCTTGGATCCACGCCTTTGATGCTGGCAGCACTGTCCACGACTCGGCAGGTCGGTGTAGGCACTCGGCAATGCAGTTTACTAGATCTGATGGTAGCGCTAGAAACACAGTCCAGCGAGTAGGCGCAGCCGAACCGAGTCTTCCAATGCGCAGCCTAGCGAATAGACGCAGTAAAACAGGAGTTGCACGGGCATATTATTTTTTTTTGTTGCGAGCAGGGGTCATGACTGATTATGTAAGCGTCCAGGGAGCGTTCTTTGAAAACGTGCCAAAAGGGCACTTGGTATCATTTTCTCGGTATTTCTGACGGTCTGTACCAACAATGCTGAGGCGACCCAAAAAAGCTTCGTCGCGCCCTCTGGTCCACTGTCGGGTGCCTGTGGGCATCATCTGTGTGGGTGATTTATTACGTGTACGACGCGACGTCGAAGTGGGCGGAGTGGCAGCAACACAAGCGGCTGCAGCATCTTTTGGCACACGCAGACAAATGGTCTTCTCGAGTATACGAATGGAACGCTGAACAATATTACTTTTACGTACGTCAATTAAAGACAGAAGAATTGGGACGACATCCTACATTTAGGCACGAAGCTCCTAAAAGCGGCAACCGTTCGTCCCTCGTCGTAGTCGTAGTGCGTAATCAGTCTTATGCTTTGACCTGCTAGGTGGTGCCGGTGGGAGATTTTTCATGTGCGTTCTTGAACAATAAAAAAATTGCAGCATATCCACGGAGTGAATGATGGAGAGTGGGGCGAAGAATTCATCCGTCCATTCGTTCTTGCTTCCGTCCGTCCATGCGTCCGTCAGTGTGACCGTCCATGCGTCCATCAGCCCGTCCGTGCGTGCGTCTGTTCGTGCGTCCGTCCCTGCGTTCGTCCATGCAGCCGCCCCTGCGTCCGTCCATGCGTCCATCCATGCATCTGTCTATGTGTTCGTTCGTCCATCTATTCAACACTCCAAGTACCACCATCTCGCATTTTCATATATTACCCATATAGAAGCACCGCCATCCAGTGGACATTCCAAGGACTAAACGAGAGGTGGCACACGCACACTTTCTTACGGCTTGCGCTTGGGGTCCACTTCCCACCTTTAACCACCTCGAGTTCATGGTATATACTAGTTCACTGTATTCATGGCACCGCGGCCGAACGCTCGCTAAACCTTTCGAAAACCAAGGAGGTTACGCCCAGCGAGTATGACGTAGCAAACTTTTTCAGTCAGATAGTGCTGAATGTAGATGCCAATGGCTGCTAATGGGAAATGAGAGGCGGAGAATTCGGCTTTTACTTTCTTACGGCTTGCGCTTCGTATCTACTTCCCTTCTTTGATTTGATTGATTTGTGGGGTTTAACGTCCCAAAACCACCGTATGATTATGAGAGACGCCGTAGTGGAGGGCTCCGGAAATTTCGACCACCTGGGGTTCTTTAACGTGCACCCAAATCTGAGCACACGGGCCTACAACATTTCCGCCTCCATCGGAAATGCAGCCGCCGCAGCCGGGATTTGAACCCGCGACCTGCGGGTCAGCAGCCGTACCTTAGCCACTAGACCACCGCGGCGGGGCTACTTCCCTTCTTTAAACCACCTCGAGTTCATTCATGGTATATGCAAGTTCATTGTATTCATGGCACTGCGGCTCAGGGCTCGCTAAACCTTTCTAAAATTAAGGAGGTTACACCCAGCGACTATATCGTCGCAACCCTTTCTTGTCAGATAGTGCTAAATGTACATGACAATGGCTGCTAATGGGGAATGAGAGCAGGAGCATTCGGCTTTTAGTTAACGCGCACGCCGCGAACTTTTTATTGTTCAACAAAGCACAGAAGAAATCTCCCACCGGCACCACCTTGCAGGTCAAAATGTAACAGTGGTTACACACTACGACTACGAGAGACGAACGAGTGCCGCTTTAAAGAGCTTCGCCCTTAAACATTGACGGCAAATCTACGAGGTGAATGATGATGAGATTGGGCGAAGCTCCTGGAAGTAATAATGTTAAATTTTCTTCCGTTAATTCGCCATGACGATATGCGCGCTTCCTCGCCGCTTCCCACTGTCGAATGTTTTCAAGATCTGCTTCGCGACGTTGACGTGCTGCCTCGGCCTCTCGTTCCCGTACGGAAGGATCTCGCCGACGCTGACGTGCCGCTGCAGCTTCTTGTTCAGGTACGGCGGGATCTTGCCGACGCTGCCTTGTTGATGTGGCTTCTTATTCCCGTACAGCAGGATCTTGCCGATGCTGACGTGCCGCTGCAGCTTCTTGTTCACGTACGGCGGGATCTTGTCGACGTTGCCTTGCTGATTTGGCTTCTTGTTCCCGTGCAGCAGGATCTCGGCGGCGACGTCGCGCAGCTTCCCGGCGCGCTTCTGCCTCGCGTGCTCTCACTTGAGGGTCCTGTCTGCGAGCGCGTGCCGCCGCTGCCCTGCGCGCTCGCCTTTCGGCATCGTTATCCGTACGAGCACACACCGACGGCAACGAGCATCGGCAACTACAAAACTGTATCAATATGGTTTTGATTATAAACCATAGCCTTAGAAAACACCTTGCGTCTTTCGTGAAGCAGCTGGGTCTTCTTTTTGTTTTGCTTTAGAAACATCTGGCGTCTTTTCGTTTTGCTGTTAAAAAACATCTGGCGTCTTTCATTGCTGTATTTCACCAATCAACGGCGTTTTGAACAAAAATTTTTTATGTTTAAACACGAACAGGAGAAATCTCACCAGGCACTACCTTGAAGGTAAACAATGGCTGCTACTGGGAATGAGGGACAGCAGAAGTTAGCTTTTAACACCTTTACTTCTACTAACGTTTCCTACTTGAACATGCCAGTGGCTGCTAATGGGGAATGAGAGACAGAAGAATTCGGCTTTTAGTTAACGCGCATTGGTTGGTTGCGAAACTTTATTGAGGTCCTGCAAGGCGCGCGTCAGCGCGCAGCGGGCGTCTCCCACGTCGGGACCGTTAGGCCAAGCCTATCGGCGGCTCCGCGGGCCTGCTGGACGGCCCAAAGTTGGTCGGCCAGGAGGGAGCTGCGTAGGGCCCCTCCCACCTGACCGATGTAGTGTTGGGGTCAGTGTACATTGCCTTGCACTCCCAGAGCATGTGCGCCAGCGTGGATACATCCCACATGCGGGGCAAGCGTCATTGGGAAACACGTCAGGATAAATAGCGTGAAGGGATCTCAGGTTAGGGTACGTGTGGTCTGCAGTAGTCTGAGCGTAATGGCCTGTGGCCTATTAAGATTTGGATGAGGGAGTGGATTAGTCTCCGCGCGAGGTAAAAATATTTTGTTATTTCGTTGTACGTGGCAGGCGCGTCCCTGTTTTCCGCAACCCCGTTGGCCCCGAATCGTTGCCCGGAACCCGCGCGGTCGGTTAGTGCGCGCGCGGCCTCGTGGGCAGACTCATTGAGGTTGGGGGGAGCGCCTTGGCCTGTCCAACATGTGCAGGAACCAAATCAGTACGTGGTGCTTGATGCCGTCGCGGCCACCACTTTGGAGCACGCGCAAGGCTTTCTTGGAGATTACACCGCGCTCGAAAGCGCGAATAGCTGACCTAGAGTCACTATAAATGACCTCCCTTTCACCTTCCAGGATGGCCAGGCGATGGCCACTTGCTCGGCAACCGTCGGATCGTCAGTGTGAACCGATGCGAAGTTGGTGATTTGTTGTTTGGAGTCGACGACGACTGCGGAGAAGGCGCGGCTCCCACGGTACGCGGCCGCGTCGACAAAGCTGACGCCGTGCTCCTCACTGTGAATCTGCTTGAGAGAGTGGCAGCTCTAGCCTGTCGCCTACCACGATTGTGCTCGGGATGGACATTAGTTAACGCGCATGCTGCGATTTTTTTTATTGTTCAACAACGCACAGGAGAAATCTCCCACCGGAACCACCTTGAAGGTCAAAGCGTAAGACAGCTTACACACTACGACTACGACTACGACTACGACTACGAGGGATGAACGGGTGCCGCTATAAGGAGCTTCGCCCCTAAAAATTCGCAGCGTGCGCGTTAACTAAAAGCCGAATTTTCCTGCCTCTCATTGCCGATTAGCAGCCATTGGAATTTACATTGAGCACTATCTGACAAGAAAGAGTTGCTAGGTTATACTCGCTGGATGTAACGTTGTTGGTTTTAGAAAGGTTTTAGAGGAGCCTTGGGCCCCAGGGCCATGAATACAGTGAACTAGTATATACCATGAACTCGAGGTGGTTAAAGCTGGAAAGTAGACACGAAGCGCAAGCCGTAAGAAAGTGTGCTTGTGCCAGCTCTCGTTTATTCCTTGGAATGTCAGCTGGCTGGCGGTGCTTCTATATGCGGAATATATTGTCACAGGTATAGAAATGTACCTAGGCACGGGTGCAGAAATGACGCAGACGGAATGAAGACGACGATGTTGTTGTGGGGCTGTGTCTGAACTGCCCTCTTGTCCTGCATCCTTGCATACCGTGTGCAGTGTTAGCCCACCCGGCGTTCACTTATTAAATACTCCCTGTTACATATTTTTGGTGGAAGTGCTGGGTAACGTTCTGACTCTGGATCTCCGTAGCGGACGTTAGCTTCGTCCAGCCACGATGCCTGAAAGCAGTGCGCCGTCCGTTCAGTCTACGCGTGCTCTGTCACCTGTGATTCCTTCCCATCTTCTCGATCCAGGTACTTTTTGTGACACCGACACAACTGACGTTGATGAGTGGCTCACCTTATACGAGCGCGTCAGCAAGCAATACAGGTGGAATGAGGCGCTTAGCTGGCCAATATCATCTTTTACCTGCGAGGTACTGCACGGGCCTGGTACGAGACGCACAAGGAAGACCTGACGAGTGGGGACGTGTGCAAGCAGAAGCTCCGTGACTTGTTCGCTGGTCAGTTGCTCGAAAATGACAGCCAGGTAGGAACTCGCGTCACGAGTTCAATCTTCCACCGAGTCGTTCGTCACCTATATCCAAGACGTGCTCGCCTTGTGTGAGAAGCCGACAAAGACATGACGGAACTAGACAAGGTCAGCAATGTGTTGAAAGGCATATCCGACGATGCCTTCAACATTATTATATGCAAGAACTGTACCACCATTGACACAATTGTCAGTGAATGTCGGCGGATCGAACAAGCCAAAAGCAGAGAATCATGCAACGTTTTTCCCGACTGCCGAACACCGCTGCGACTTCCTGCGAGGATCCTGTGGCACCACGTCCATTCATGAATCCTCCAAACATTCAAGAATTGTCTGCCAGGAGCTGGAAGCTATGGCTCTTCCGCTTATCAACCCCCTGTGCTTGACAACTCGGCCCCAATATCTTTATTCAGGCTGTTGTGCGACAAGAGTTTGCCAGCATGGGCCTCTTAGTTCCCAAAACTCCATCTACACACGGCAGCCCATGAATCCTAACGCTCACTACCACGCCACCCCACTTGTTGCTGCTGCCGCGTTGGTCCCGCGGTTCTCATCACGCTACCGAAATCCATCTGAGTGGCGCACATAAGATGATCGACCGATATGCTTCTCTTGCCATCGCGTTGGCCACATTTCCTGCCACTGCCGCAACAGATGGCCTTTCCGGCAACGTTTTCTAGACGACCAGCGACAGAATCGTGGGCAGTATTGTCCACCTCGTTTTTCGGTGAGCACCTTCAGGACCTGCCACCTAGCCATTCTACGTAACGCTCCGAACCATCCCACGCCGATGTCGTCGCCCAGGGAACCTGGTCCAGCCACTCGCTGTCGCCTCAGGGTCACCAGCCCCGCTCCTATGAACACTATCGCTCCCCGTCACCGGCGTATTCTGGGCAGTTCTCGGGAAACTAACAGATGCAGCTCCAGGAAGTGGCGCTGCATTGACAACTCGAACCGAAAAACTTCTACCGACCACTAATTCCAGACGAAATTTACTTGGTGTTATTATCGATGGCCTGAACGTTACAGCTCTAATAGACACTGGTGCCCACATATCCGTTATGAGTTCACGTCGTCGATCCCGCCTGAAAAAAGTTCTTACCCCTGCCATGTCTTCGACTGTGCGAGTAGCCGACGGCAGCCGAACATCAGTTCTTGGTATGTGCACTGCCCGCGTCACTGTTGCCGGCCTTCACACTTCAGTCCTCTTCGCTGTTCTAGACACTTGCCCACACGACGTGATTCTCGGCATTGACTTCTTGACCGCGCATTCAACCCTCATCAATATTTCAACCGGAACTTTAGAGCTGGAGTTGCCTTTGTACTTTGATGTCCCTCCTGCAGCTCCCACACGGCTACGATCCGTGGAGTGTCTACGATTACCACCTCAGGCCGCTGAGTACCTTTCTATGTCGCCGTTCCCACCTGTTCCTGATGGCGACTACTTGGCAGCCCCACTCATTGGCCTGACCCTTTCCCGAAACATTATACTTCCTCACACTATAGTGAAGATTAGCGACAACAAGACGCTTCTCCCTGTCCTCCACTTCTTCGGGTCGACCCAGATCATTCCTCAAGGTATTGCCTTAGCAGAACTCTCCACTCTGGAGCAATGTACAATTTCATCTCTCACTCCTGACATCAAGACCGTAGCCGAACCTGTCACAGCCGCACAGAATAGAGACGACATTTTTGATATCGACGGCCGTTTCTTGGGCCGCACGAGCGTCGTAGCCCACCGTATCGACACTGGCGACGCCAGTCCCCTTCATAAGCGCCCTTACCGTGTGTCTCATTCAGAGCGCTAAATAATTCAGAAGGAGGTAAAGAAAATGCTCGACAAAGACGTTATAGAGCCTTCAACCAGTCCTTGGGCTTCACCTGTTTGGTTGTTAAAAAGGACAACACCTGGCGGTTCTGCGTCGACTATCGCCATCTCAATCGAATAACCAGAAGGATGTTATCCTCCACCTCGAATTGATGATGCGCTTGACTGCCTTCATGGTGCCAAGTGTTTGTCTTCCCTGCACCTACGATCTGGATATTGGCGAATTTCAGTCGATGACCACGACCGCGAGAAGACGGCATTCATAACACCAGACAGGCTTTATCAATTTAAAGTCATGCCCTTTGGGTTGTGCAATGCGGCAGCAACTTTTGAACGCATGATGGACTCCCTCCTTCGCGGTTTTAGATGGTCGACGTGCCTGTGCTCTCTAGACGATGTCATCGTTTTCTCGCGAACCTTCGAAAGCCATCTTCCACGTCTGACGACCATCTTTGACGTTTTTCGCTGTGCTGGCCTCAAGCTTAACGCGTCTAAGTGCACCTTTGGGCACCGTCAGATAAAGCTACTTGGTCACCTTGTTGACGCTGCTGGTGTACGACCCAACCCTGATAAAGTCCGCGCGGTGCGCGAGTATTCAGTCGCACGTTCCACGCAAGACGTCCGCAGCTTTTTGGGACTCTGTTCGTATTTCCGCCGCTTTGTCAGCAACTTCGCGGAAATTGCTCGGCCCCTCACGGATCTCCTCAAAAAGAACGTGGCTTTTTCCTGGCGTGAAGACCAAGAACATTCCTTCGCGTCGTTGATTTCTGCGCTCACATCTCCACCTGTGTTGGCTCATTTGACCCAGCCGCTCAAACGGAGCTACGCACCGACGCAAGTGGCCACGGCATAGGGCAATACTCGCACAAATGCAGAACGGCGCAAACCGTGTCATAGCGTACGCCAGCCACCCACTTTCTCAGTCAGAAAGGAACTATTCAATTACTGGGCGAGAGTGCCTGGCTCTCATCTGGGATATCGCAAATTTCGTCCGTACCTATAAGGATGCACGTTCGCAGTCGTCACAGACCACCATGCGCTCTGCTGGCTGTCAACCCTTAAGGATCCCACAGGAAGACTCGGACGATGGCATTGCGATTGCAGGAGTACACGTTCCCTGTTGTGTATAAGTCTGGCAAGCTTCACAGCGATGTCGACTGCTTATCTCGACACCCTGTTGATCCACCTGACTCCTCTGAGTTAGAAGCTGATGCAAACATCCTAGCCATGACATATTTTCTGCAAATAGCCGACGAACAACGCCGAGATCCATCGCTGCTATCGATGATTGACCGTCTTCAATCCGGCCATAAAGACCTTTCACTGAGCCTATTTGTTTCTTCAAGACAACGTTTTGTACCGCCACAACTTACAGCCCGATGGCGCGGAAATTTTGCTCGCCGTCCCACGCCATCTCCGCAAGGACATCTTGCAAGAACTTCACAACGCCCCAACTGCCGGACATTTAGGTGTCTCCAGAACCTATGATCGCGTTGCCGACGGGTGTTCTGGAAGGGCATTTATCGTTCCGTTCGCCGCTACGTGCAGCGTGTGACCTGTGCCAGCGTCGGAAGAAGCCTACGTCTCTCCCTGCCGGTCACCTTTAACCTATTGAAGTCCCAGCCGAGCTGTTTCATCGTGTGGGTTTGGATTTGTTAGGTCCCTTCCCAACTTCGGCAACGGGAAACAAATGAATAGCAGTAGCTACAGATTATGTCACTCGGTATGCAATTACTCGAGCCTTACCGACCAGCTGCGCAACGGACGTCGCAGATTTCCTACTCTATTACATCATCCTTCAGCATGGCGCTCCTTCTCACCTATTCAAAGACCGTGGCCGCTGCTTCCGGTCTCGGGTGGCTAACGACCTCCTTGGATACTGTGCTACGCGGCACAACTGTACGACTTGTTACCATCCTCAGACCAACGGACTTACTGAGCGCCTCAACTGCACACTGACGGACATGCTTGCTATGTATGTTCCTGACGACCACAATGACTGAGATACTGTCCTTCCGTTCGTAACCTTCGCCTACAACTCGTCCCGTCATGAAACTGCCGGCTATTCACCATTTTATCTTCTCTTTGGCCGTGATCCCTTACTACCTTTCGATACCCTGCTTGCGCATGACCTTCCGTCCACCCTTCGTATGCACAAGATGCCATTTCCCGTGCTCTGATCGCACGTACAGAAGCCAGCGCCAGGTTCTCATTGTCCCAGAGAGCACAGAAGTCGCTCTACGGCAGCCGACATAGGGATGTCGATTTTTCTCCGGGCTCTCTCGTGCTACTGTGGCTGCCTTCCCGTCGTGTCAGCCTGTGCGAGAACTTTATCGCTATACGTTGGGCTTTACCGAGTCCTGCGCCAAGTCACACCTGTCACCTATGAAATTTCTCCTACTACGAACCCCACTGTTTCACCGAGAAGTGACATTGTGCATGTGTCTCGCCTGAAGCCCTATCACAGTGACCCATCCGTCTAATAACAGCACCGGGAGGTGCTTTGCCGGCCAAGGTAATGTCACGGGTATAGAAAGGTACCTCAGGCGCGGGTGCAGAAACGACGCAGACGGAATGAAGACGACGATGTTGTTGCGGGGCTGTATCTGAGCTGCCCTCTTGTCCTGCATCCTTGCATACTGTGTGCAGTGTTAGCCCACCCGGCGTTCATTTATTAAATACTCCCCGTTACAATATGATGAAAGAAGCGAGAGGGTGGTACTTGGGGTTGACTAGATGGACGAACGGACACACAGGCAGATGGATGGACGGACGCACAGATGGCTGTACGGACGGATGGACGCATGGACGGTCACTCAGACGGACGCATATTTGATGAAAAGATGCGAGGTGGTGGTACGTGGAGTGTTGACTAGATGGACGAACGGACGTACAGACAGATGCATGGATGGACGCACGGATGGACTGTGACGCATGAACAGACGCCACACGGACGGGCGGATGGGCGCACGGCTGGTCACACAGATGGACGCATGGACGGACGGAGCAAGAACGAATGCACGGACGGATGCTTCGCCCCACTCTCCACCATTCGCCCAATGGATATCCTGCCATTTTTTAAAGTGCGAATGCACTTTATAAGCGACCCTGAATCCGCCGTCCGGGGTGCGCCTCCTCCTCTCCCCTAGCAACGGCGTGAGGAGCAGAGAGGAGCGTCTGTAGCAACGGCGCAGTGACATCACACAACACGTGATTGTGCACGCTCCGCCCTCCGCTCCGTGGCTGCGCGCGCCGCCACGACTTCTTCGAGATCGGCAAGTCGTCATAGGTCTGGATCCATCGCAGGCATCAACCTCGACTGCGATACCTCCAACAACAAGTACAACGCAATCGAATGCGAGCATTGCACGCGTCGTTGAAGATGTCGCGCCGGTTGAAGACAAGGCAGCGCGGCGAAGGGCCCATAATGCCGAGCGCAAGCGGGCCGCGGACATAAACATCATTATAGTGCGAATTTACTGTCACATATACGCGTAAACTCACCAAGATTTCCCGAGAGTGTCTAATGGTTCCTGGGAATCGCAATGTGATCACACGGGGGAGTTTACGCTAACTCACTGGTGAATGCCAACGGATTTTAACTTTACTCCCCCTCATAGCATCACCTCGTGCATTCGCACTTAACCATGTCCACCCTCGGGGAAATGCTTGGGAGTTTTTTCAGTATGACAGGTGTCGCAAGGTCAACTCCTACAGCAGCAGCCTGAGAACTGGGCTCATTTGTGCACGGAGCATGGTGTCCTGGGACGGACGCGACGCCTTTGCAAGACAGCGAGCTGCGTCTTTCGAAGCGCACGGTTCTTGCACTGGCGGGAAGGCCGACGGGCATGGCGTCGCATCGAAAATTGCTTTTGTTCTGCGCTTCATTTGAGGTATAGTGAAGTAGAATATGATCTAGTGGCACGACCAGCTGGGCTCCGGCGTCAGCTTTCACGCGGATGCCGCCAGGTGCTGCCGCTGCTACTTTTCATGCTGCGATGCAGATTATAAAGGAAAGACTGCAGGCATGGATAGAGGATGAGGGGGTGCTGGGGGAACTGTAGAATGGGTTTTGGAAACACAGGAGGTTGGAAGATAATCTGTTCTCACTGACGCAGTGCATCGAAATAGCAAAAAAGGAACACAGGCCCCTGTGGCTATCATTTTTGGATATTAAGGGAGCGTACGATAGCGTGGTTCAAGAGGAATTGTGGAGAATACTGGACACACTAGGCGTGGAAGATGTAGTCACTAATCTTATAAAGGATATCTATAAAGGTAACAAGGTAGTTATTAAGTGTGAAAAACAGGTATCCAAGCCTGCAGAGGTAAAACGGGGGCTTAGGCAGGGGTGTCCCCTGTCACCCTTATTATTCAGGATGTACCTACAAGAATTAGATGCCAAATTAGAGGAAAGTGGACTGGGCTTCAACCTCTCATCAAACAAGTAAATCTCATCGAACAGGCACTACCAGCATTGATGTACGCAGATATAGTGCTAATGGCGGACAACAAGGAAGATTTGCAGAAATTGCTGGATACCTGCGGTAATGAGGGAGGTAGGTTAGATTTCAGATTCAGTAAGGAAAAATCAGCAGTCATGATTTTAATGACAATGAAGGTAGTGAGCATAGAATACAGAAGGTCACGCTAGAGATAACAGATGAATACAAATATCTGGGCGTATGGATAGGCAATGGGGCCGAGTACCTAAGGGAACACGAAATATACGTGACGACTAAAGGTAACAGGAATGCAGCGGTAATGAAAAACAGGGCACTGTGGAATTACAATAGGTATGATGTTGTGAGAGGAATATGTAAAGGGGTCATGGTTCCAGGTCTGACGTTTGGCTATGTGGTCTTGTGCATGAGGCCAGAAGTTCAAGCAAGATTAAAAATTAAGCACGTGGAATGGGTAGGCTTGCTTTAGGAGCTCACGGGAATACACCAAATCAGCGAGTACAAGGTGATATGGGATGGACATCATTTGAGGGCAGGAAAGCTAGCAGCAAGATAAAATTTGAGAAGCAATTGAGAGAAGGGAGAGGAGCGTTGGGCTAGGAAGGTATTCAGCTACTTGTACATGAAGAATGTCGATACAAAATGGGGAAGCGAACCAGAAAATTGACTGGTAAAGACTTAGAAAACAGCAGGGGCTGTTATGAAGTGTGCCTCCGACGACGTTACGAAGGGCGCCATGAATCTCACCGCTGCAACCACTGTTCGAAACACGGCGACGCCAACACGGTCCGAAGGCGCCACTGCTTCGGTCTCCGCCGACCCGGTCACCAGTGTTAGGTTTGGCCATGAAATTCGTCAGGGCAGACGCCATTGTGCGTAAGCCGGTCTACTGGGAGGCCCTCAATCCCTTCGGCGCCTAGTCTGCCAGACGCTGTCGAAGATTTGAGCAATTACCCAGACCATGTGGCGAGTTCCTGACTTTCAGCTACGGACCCTTTAGTCGTCTCTTCGAGCAGAAGCGGTGACTGATGCCCTCGCGACTCATCTGGCGGTGGGGAAGCTGTTGTCACCGGTGCCAAGCTGACAGGGGAGCAGCGCTCTCTTTAATCCTCAATCACTTAGCCGACCGCCGGCTGCCTATGCCCGCCAGACATTGTCCCTGCTAGCTGGAGGATGAGACGTCGTGTCGCCAAGACATCGTAAACAGTTCCAGAGAGGACAACAAAGACCGCATCTTCCTTGAAGAGACCGTGGTGGCCGCCGCAAATCGCCCCGCTAATTAAGCGAACAAATCGGCGGGCCCTTTGATGTATGCTGTCAGGATCGTGGGACCTCTGGACTAGCGGCACACACACGACGAGGAAGAGCCCTGCTGGCGCCACCTTGCAGTGCAGTGTTCACGACTCAATATTGGACGTTCACGTGGACCATGCATGCTCGTTGCCCTCACACTTTTGTGTGTGTGTGGTGTTCCATTCGGAGAGGAGGAGCTCGACAGGGCTTAAAACGACGCCGCAGAGTGCTGGACGTTGCTCTGAACCATGTAACAGTTCAATCACCCGCTCGTGGTTTGTGAAACCACTAACCCTTCTTTGCTGTAAATAAGTGTAAATAGTGTCATAAACCTGTTTTTTTTTCGTAGCTCCTGCGAGCCTCCTTCGACTGCGACCTTAAGAACTGGTTGGCAGCGGTGAGATGGACTTCACGACGGTGGCTGTGCTGTGGTGAGTGCTTGGTCTTTGCTATAACTTTCCAGGCTTCATTTCTTGAGTGTGAGTTGATTAGAAGCTGGATTGTGTGTGAGTTAGGGAGATCACCTATTTGTGTGCTAGAGGGATCCCCTACATTTGTGTGAGATGCAGGACCAAAGTACAACGGCATCATGCAGGTGAAGACACTGCTAAAAGATGGTCTTTTGTACATTTGTGAAGACCTTGGTATTATGATTAAGGAGGGAATGGGTAGGTCTGAAATTTTAGAGCTAATTTTGGAAAGTGCCAGTGAGGAGGATATTGGGTACGCGTTGAAAGATTTAAAAAGGTTGGAGGAACGAAATCAGAAACAAGAAAAGGAAATAAGAGATAGAAAAGAGCGTGATCGAGCACGTGCCTTGGTCTCGAACAATTGGAACAGAAAAACGAGGCAATGAGACGGAAAATTCAGCCATCCGTAAGTGTAGCTAAAGAGAAGTACGATGTTCAATGAATGAGGTGCAGTCCAGAGCTATAGAGAAGGCTAGCACGTGTGAAGAGCGCAGTAGTTCGAACACGAACCAAATGTGAGAGCTGCGAAAGGTGCTGCTCTGAGTAGAGAGGCCGACAAAGGCCAGAGCGTGTGCGACGAGGTGCTGTGCCAGTTAGATGCTAGCGAAACAGATAGGATATCTGTAGACAGGCTGGTACAGGCCTCAACTGAGGTTGTCGCGACAGTGGAACTTGCAAACAATTGGTAGTAGCAAAGAAACCGGAGAAAGCTCAGAGCAGCAGCCAAAGCAGAGGCTGAGGAAAACAGTACGGTTGTAGACTGCTCACAGCCAGGCGAGCAAGATTGTTTGAAGGAAAACAGCCGCACTGTACGTAAGTGTGTTGAGCTTTCCGACAGTCTTGAGTGCGAAAGAGATGATTTTTTAGAAAAACATTTAGACTATGTGGATTCGACAGCTGACGAAAGATCCGAGAGAGTTGACCAGCTGGAGTTACGATCGGGAAGCTCGGATCGAGTCGCAAGAAGCGGCGCAGACGCAAAGACGTCGGAAAGCCGCGCGAGAGAAAGAAGGTACTACGTGGGTAAAAGAAGACGCAAAACCTTTAGCGTAACAAGTAGGACTAAGAGCTCCGAATCGGCGTGAAAGCCGCTTTGCATGCGTCCGGGCTGCCGGACGAAAAGAAAGGAACAGCAGTTCTTCGCGAATAGAATCGCGTGGAGAGCGCCAGTCTTCCCATTGCTCTATCCAAGGAACGTTGCAGGGTGCGCTTGAGTACAGGGTTAACACATGTGAGTCGGCCCGACATGACATGCTAGAAATTGAAGCGCCGAAGTGGTATCAAGGCTGTGTAGAAGCGCCATTGAACTCTAAAGTGCCAACCACTGGCACGCGTATGCACACGCCTACGCGTCAAAAGCGTCTAGTCACGCCTGTGGAGAAAAGGGCGCGCAACTACTGGCACGCGTCGACCGCGTTGACGCCCACGCGTCCAAGGCCGATGCAAAATGTTGCTTGATCTTTTGGCTTAGAACTGTTCAAGTTCAGCACAGAACGGCACCTTCTCAACTGGAGCGGGAATGTATGTTCTAGAGGATATGAGAACACGTTAACAAGTTGATAGTGCTTCAACCACCATAGTTTAGACTATTTTAGAAGTAATTGACATTTCAGTGCCCAAAGTAACTACAGCGGTATGCACCAGAAATCAACATCGGTGCGTGCGCCACTCCCGCGAATGAACATTCACGTCCAGCATACTGTACGTCTATTATATGCGTGTGCAGGGTTCTCCTTAAGGAGGGGGGGGCAAAAGTTGTGTCCCAGTGCCCCTCCCCAGGGCTGACTTAGCACCCCCTCCCTATTATGTTAATATATGGAGTTGACATTGAGCTCCCCCCCCTCCTCTCGCTGAATGAGGCGTGGCTGCTCTCCTGATCAGGTTTACAAACCACCGGGTTTCTATACCTGCACTACCAAAGTTGTAACAATATCTTGCATATGCTGGTACCTTCAGTATATTACACAACATATTTTATATCAGTCAACTTAACAATCACGCCTGCAACTTCATGATCTGACAGATTTAAGTCAGTCATAAGACTGCAATTGAGGCCAGTAGCAGGCTTTCGGCTGATGTGTGTGTTCGAAATATCCCTCTAATGCAACAAAGCACACCTGGTTCTTATTGATACAACTGATATTGGCCATAAGATAGGAACCAATACTGCGTAGAATGCCTTCGGGCATTTTCCAAGTCGAAATGTGCTCTAATGCAACTAACTGTGCCTGACACTTCAGGATGTGACGATATCGTCATAATATTGCAACTGACCCTGTATTAAAACTTCTGGGCGTTGTCTTTAGTCAAAGTATTCTCTAAAACAACAAATGACACACAACAATTAATGAAGTCACAGATATAGGTCATAATATTAGAACTGAAACCTTAATGCAATACTTCTGGACATTGTCTTCAGTCAAAGTATTCTCTAAAACGACAGACGACACCAAACTGTTCATGAAGTCACAGATATCGGTCATAATATTAGAACTGAATCCTTATGGAGACTTCTGGACGTTGTCTTCCGTCAAAGTATTCTCTAAAACGACAGACGACACCAAACTGTTCTTGAAGTCACAGATATCGGTCATAATATTAGAACTGAATCCTTAGTGGGAGACTTCTGGACGTTGTCTTAAGTCAAAGTTTTCTCTAAAACGACAGATGACACCCAACTGTTCATGAAGTCACAGATATCGGTCATAATATTGGAACTGAATCCTGTATGGAAGACTTCTGGACGTTGTCTTTAGTCAAAGTATTCTCTAAAACGACAAATGATGCCCACTCTTCATGAAGCCACAGATATCGGTCATAATACTGGATTTGAACCCTTCATGGAAGGCAGCCAAAATGTTCTCCACTGCAATAAACACACCCGACACATCATGATGCAACAGATATTATGACCAGATTGGAACCCAGCACAGCGTGGAACACTTTCGGATGGTATACTTATTTATTTTAAAATGGCTGCTCACTGTGAGGCTACTGCAAAAGTGGCGTACATATATACAAATGAAAGGATTTAAACAGTAATATCACATTAAGTGTGCCAAGGTAACAAATCACGACCCTTGAGTGCACCCCTGTAATTTATTTGAACTTTTTGAGCGTGTTAGAGAGCTCTACAAAGACTTCAAAGCTGGGCAGTGATTGCGGATCAGTGCTGTGTTGAGACTTCAGCACTTTGCTGTAGTTTAAATATCCTTTAACATCTACAAATGCATTGACACTTCTTGATGAGACAGACATTGGTTTTGAAATTACAGCCAAGCACTGTGGCTTTCACATGTCATCAATTGTCAAAATACCCTATAATGCAAAAAGCATGCCAAA